>JBCJKH010019985.1:0-33872 GCA_039877255.1 Loriculus beryllinus
TGAGGCACTGGAATGGGTTGCCCAAGGAAGTTGTGAGTGCTCCATCCCTGGCAGTGTTCAAGGCCAGGTTGGATGAACCCTTGTTTGGCATGGTTTAGTGTGAGGTGTCCCTGCCTATGGCAGGGGAGTTGGAACTGGATGATCTTAAGGTCCTTTCCATCCGTAACTATTCTATGATTCTACACAGCAAGGGGTTTGTTCTCTATCTGTGTCCTCTGAACAAAGAGAATGGCCAAGGGCTATGCAATAAGAAAAGCATGAACATGGAACTGAAAAAATGAAAAAGAAAAAAAAATGAGAAAAGCCCCAGCTCTATGGGCTTCAAGAGATGCTCTTTCAGGAGAAGGTAAAGCAAAGCATTCAGTTAGTAAATGAGGGAAAAGAAGCAGGTCTCTGAGTTCCTGTCCCAGCTGGTCACAGCAGTCTCCCAGCAGCTTGGCAGGAATTCTGCTTGGCTGTGGCCCTTGGCAGCATGATGCAAAGATATTTATTGGTGTTAGCAGTTCCATGAAGCACACCATTCTGCATGAGGAGCTCTGTGCCTTGCAGTAGAGTAGCACCCAGAGAAATTTAGAAGAGCAGTGGCCAAACACACTCATTGAGCCTCTTCCCAAGAATGTGGCTCAAGTAACCAGCTTTTCCCCTCCTACACAGCCTTTGCATCAGCAGAAACTGCGCTTCCCTTGCATACCCACAGCCTCTTTCTGTGGGCAGCTTGCCAACAGGACCATGAAATAATTGGCTCCCACACCATAAACTAAGAAACAATATATGTTGTATTTTTGATGAACAGACTGATAAAAGATGTCTCAGAAAAATGTTGAGTGCTGCCAAGGACCCATTGATCCAAAAGCTTGAGTGTGACTAATCTAGCTCATAAATTCTGATATTCTTCAGTACAAAATCCTTTTGGAATAATGTGTAGGATCTGGATATGGTTGCAGACCTTCTCAGGTTTTAAACACTGATCTTCACCCTGTGATGTGGCAGGTGATTTATGCATTGAGTGCTGGACTGGTTGTGGTTATATTCGCTGGCTTCAACAAGAAAGCATACACTTCACCAACTAACCTCCCTGTGCTTGTTGCCCTGCTGCTTCTATATGGGTGAGTGTTCAATGTTATTCCTGCATAATGGGGTGTGTATTCCACATGGATATGATTTGATGTTATTGAGCTCAGTACTTAGTAAAATTCAGCTTTAAAGAATACAACTGAATGGATACAGTCCAGGTTAGAACTGGATTCTCTCCCTCCTGCAAGGTCTTTACACACTCTGGCCAGATGCTCTAAAGGAGACTTTTTTGTCACTGCCTTATATTTTTAAGCACTAAATGTGATCCTTATAGGAAAATATATTTGTTTGGTTTGCTGCTTTCTGTGTACATTGTGTAGGAATTCAGTGGTTGTTCATTCACCTCTTTGACAGCCCATACTCAGATATTTTTCAGCATTTGGCCCAAGGGCAAGGAACACTGAGTAATCAAAACTTCTTTTGACTTGAAATGAGCATTTTTCTTACCAAATAACATTTTATAAGGCTGACTGAAATTTACTTTCTCTCATTTAATTAGTGACTGTATCTTTTTATCTATGAAACCCTGTTCCTGGTAGCACTGCAGCTAGTGTGGTCTAGGCAAAGTGATCAACCAGGCTTATTTCTAGGATTAAAGAGAAAGATGAAGCTTTCTGCATCCTCCTATGTATATGGGGGTTGGAACCAGATGATCTTAAGGTCCTATCCAGCCCTAACTATTCTATGATTCTATATTACAAATTAAGCCTAAGTGGGAACAGTTCTTTTCAGGACAGACTACCATTAATTATCTGAACTTTTTGTGTCCTTTGAATGAAAATGCTGAGAAAATGCAAAGCATGATCATCATTTGATCTCTGAAAGTACACAGTGTTAAAAAATGTGATCAGAATGTTCTTTTTCAACTCTTTCTTCTTAAAGTGCAGTAATAGTGGTATCTTTAATAAGTTGTCTGTGGCTCTGTATATTCTCAAATGCAGTCATGGCTGTGTGGATGTGTGCATTTGCATTTTTTAACACATTTACCAAGATGCAGTCACAAGGCAGTCACTTCAATGATAATATCATAATATGGTCCTCAGAAAAACAGAAAGGAAGGTAAATTCATAGAATCATTTACTAGCCCTTGGATCCAGCTGTAGTCACAAGGTGAAACTTGGGCTGATTCCTCCTCAACACGTTGTATTGTCCTAATGAACAGCTCAGGTTGTTGTTACTGAATTCTTCCTGGTTGGACTAATCGTTGCTAAGCATTGTAAGTTTATTCCAGAGGAACACTCCTTTTGTGTTGCTTAATGTGCATTTGCTATGTCCCAGAAATCACAGTACATGAAGCTCCACATCAGGAGTAGGGAAAAAAAATCATGTAGGAGTTAAAGAATATCAGAATTTACAGAGTTCCTTATTTGGGCAGTTCCAAAGGCTGAGGAATATCTAGCAAAGTAGTATATCATATTTGCATTTGCTAAGATTTCTTTGTTTCTCCCTCCTCAGGTAAAATCCAGTCACATACCTGGGGTGATAATAAGCTTTTTAGCTTTAAGTTTTCTCAGTTCTAGTAGTTTCTATTGTCCTGCATTTTGACAGCAAAAAAGACCAAAGCAGAAAAAGCTTTTTGTCTAGTAACCTGGGAAAGAATGCTGTGATGGCATCTCTGTTGGGTTACACCATTTCATTACACTTGGGATGAGAACAAGGCTCACCTTTTTGTTCTCATTAAGTCAACTGACATGAGGATAATGAGAAGCTGTTGTCATAGTTTTTCTATCTCTTGCATGCAGATGGGCAGTAATTCCCATGATGTACCCTGCTTCTTCATTCTTCAGTGTCCCTAGCACTGCTTATGTTGCATTATCTTGTATTAATCTCTTTGTGGGGATCAACAGCAGTGCTATTACATTCATCCTGGAGTTATTTGAAAATAACCCGGTAAGTAATGTTTTTGTTAACACCTGGTTTTACAGAGCTGTGCAAAGGGTATCCAGACATAACCAACTCTAACAGTAACTGTCTTTCTTTACCTTCCTATTTCTTCTGGCAGTAAATGAGTGGGCAATTTGCTGAGTAGCTGCAGGACAGATGAGCAGAATAACCCAGAGAAGCAACTCAGGGCAGTTGGTATCTTGGGCTACACACACAAGTGACATTGAGTGTTTTTCATCCCTGTGAGCAAAACTTCTGTACACTTTCATAGCTGGGGAGAAAGAGACATGGCACTTTGTGCTTACCTCCACAGCTTAGGTTGTACAGGAAGGTGTAGGTGGTAGAAAATCATGGAGTCACCACTAAGGAAGGAAAGACGCTCCTGCAAGTTATTATGTTAGAGGAGATGTTCTGCTTATAGTAATGTTTTGAGAATTGCCCAGAAATGGTTTAACACCACCAGGAAGGTGACAGAAAACACAAGAATAGATAGAATACAGTGAGTGCCAAAATCAGTTATTAGGCTAAGAGATCAGTATCTTGTATGCATAACTACACCTCTACAGTTGCTGATACTCTCTCCACTGTGACTGACACCCTTTCTACGTCTGACAGCAATCTGTTATATGTGACAGTGTGTTTTCAAACACCATGTGCTGATCAAGCATTGTTATTTGCCAGAAGGGAGAAACCATGAACTTAACCAAAATATTTTGGTATTGTTACCTTTGAGAATAAGTCTCTGTTGCAGACATTGTGTCTCCAGAGGGAGATGTGGTGTTGGTGCAGCTAGGCTGCTACTAGCACAGTGTTTTGGGTATCTCCACATTGCACCAAAGCCTAAGTTTAGGTGTAAGTTGATAAATGCTCAGTTTTCTCTCTTGTAAGAAGACAGAGCGTCCGATTTTTCTGACATGACAAAGAATTTTTCACTCATGTTGCTGTGTTTTCTAGTTTCAACTGCTTATTGTGTTGTTTTTCTTTCTTATAGTCTTTACTGAAGTTTAATAAAACGTTGAAGAATGTGCTGATGGTCTTCCCACATTTCTGCCTGGGCCGTGGACTCATTGACTTGGCTGTGAACCAAGCTGTAACTGAAGTATATGCCAGGTTTGGTAAGTACAGCCAATAAGCAACAAGATTTATCTGTGTCAAGTGTCCTGACTATGGATAAGGATGGTTGGAAAACTAGTGGCTGTTTCTGAAATAGTTCCGTTTCACATAATCAGGTGGATGATGAGTATAGACGCTCAACCTCTTTGAAGGAATCACAGCTTCTGATACAGCTGCCAGAACTCTACAGCCCAGCCACTTGTCTGTCTTTGTATCATTTGTTCTACAACCCTTAGATATTACAGGAGGATTTGTTATTTCATTTGAATACTTCATTGGCCTTCTTGTTAATTCTTAAAGTGGCTTCTGCTCTTTAAAGGCACCCTCTTGGGATATGGCTGTCTTTGATATCAGACAACTTCTTATTAAAAGAGTAGTCATATAGCAGAACTCAGCTGGTTTTCTTCAGAAAATATGTGTCTTTCACACAAGTCATGCAAATTTCTTGTTACGATCCCCAAATCAGTGCATATTCAGAGAGCTTATGTTTATCTTTACTCCCATGCAGCAGCTGAGCTAGAAGTGTATCCTCTTAAAAATCTTTATAGATACTGGAAAATGAAGACATTGCCTGATCGCGATCACATAAAGCACAGATTTTCATCCCAAACCATTATGATTATTCCTTTTGCTCTGAGGAGCAGTGGGGTTTCTTCAGCAGTATTTCACCTTGCTTTCTGGCGCTCTTTCTCCAAAGGTGAGGAACATGTTTCCAATCCTTTTCAGTGGGACTTTGTTGGAAAGAACCTGGTTGCCATGGCTGTTCAAGGGGTTGCATTCTTCTTTCTGAACCTCCTTATGCAGCACCGTTTGTTCTCCACAAGGTGGTATGTCTCAAATCCTGTATTAATATTCCTTTATTAGCAGTGTATGTTTGTTATTCTCTATGTCCCTTTTTTCTTTTTCTATGAATTGATCAGCTTTTTCTTTTTCATTTTTACTTGCTTAAATTCATCCTAATTTGTTCATATCCTGATCAAAGAAAGCAGTGAAAAATTTACATTATCTTAGTAGGATTTAGGAACATATTCTTAAAGAAATGAGTTTTCTTGAATTAAGATTTTAATGTAATTTCTTTTTAAATTAAGACACTGTAATACTGAGATTACAGACTGACTTGGAAAGTTTGTCAGGTCGTAAGTACAGGCATGAGGTACTAGCTTGACACCCCAGGGCAGGAATTCTAGTCAATGGGATAGGACAGCTGCTGTCTGGACACTATGCACGCTTCCCCTCTCTGCTTTACAAATGTACCTCTATCTCAATGAAAGCAGCTACTTTGCAGGTGTGAGTGGGTCATTCACTCTGTTCAACATTGCCAGCAAGAGTACTAATTGTACATTTAGACTGTCTTGCAGTGCAGTTATAAAAATACTTGTTTGCAGGGATGTCCACTCAGAAGACCTGCAGGAGGACTATCACTAGCTACTGAAGAGCAGCCAAAGAGCGAAAGCCGTGGCTGAGGGTCAGGTTATGTCATCTCAGTGACTGACAAGGCATGCTCTTTTGAGCAAGCCACTTCCTCCCTTTTAGTATTTAAAGATTAACTTTCAAAGGTCAGGGATTCTCCCAACAGCAGGAATGCTTCGGCCAATGTCATATTGTGAAGTTTCAACCCCACTGCTTCCACCAGTCACATTTTTAGCAGTTAATCAGCTATTGTTTCCCACTTTTATTCTAACTATGTGCAGGGCAACTCATTGTTTCTGCAGTCAATCTCTTGGGTTTTTTCCAGGTTTGCCGAGACTGTCATGTCACCTATTATTGATGAAGATGAGGATGTTGCAGAAGAAAGAAAAAGAATTATGAGTGGAGGGAACAAAACAGATATCTTACAATTACAAGAACTGACCAAGGTAATACTTCGAGTGGAATGAAACAAATTAGTCTGGTGTCAGTTTATTCTCTCAGAATATATTTCAGCTGTGGATTCAGAGGGTATTGTTTTCAAAATCAACCTTATGCCATAGAAAACAAGGTTTGGTTTGGTTTTGGGTTTTTTTACCTCATGCTGTCTGACATGACTGGTACCTATTGCATTGGTCCACTCCTACTATTAGTCTTTACTTCTGCAGTGCTGTTTTTTGAATAGGTGAGTTTCAATCTCAAGTTAGCTATTTGGTTGCTTTCACGTTGAGGGTTATAGCAGTTGTTAATTTATCTTTTTTTCAGACATTGAAGGCATCTGATTTATGCTATGAGAAAGTATGCAAGCTTGAACTACAGAAGCACAAAGATTACACATACTGTTGGGTTCTCATAAATAGAGAACTGGAATATCATTCTTCAGATTACCTTGCTGTATTGTTCCACTTTGGTTTGACACATACTTTGCCCTAGCAAAACATCAGGTCTCTCTTCTAGTGCTAAAGATAAGAAGTAAAAGGCTACATGCAGAAAATGAGGAATTTTTAGAGGTCATATCACACTTAATGTCAATAAATGTCTTTGTAGAATGCTTACTCTTTATTTTAGTTTTATATACTTGGTTCTAAAGTTGCCTCATCCTCATAGCATTAAACTAAACATTTCAGAATATTTTCTTTTCTGTAGATGTCTTTAAATAGGATTTTTCTTTCTTCTCCTGTCAATTTAGAATTATGCAGGAAGGCACAAGCCTGCAGTGGACAGACTCTGTGTTGGCATCCGTCCTGGAGAGGTAGGTTGTTCAATAACATTGATTACATTCCATCATCAGATCAGATTTAATGCCCCTGCTGATTTAAAATGGAAATACTAAAGAGTGTGATAAATTTTGTAATTTAGTGCTTTGGTCTTTTGGGAGTGAATGGTGCTGGCAAAACAACAACATTCAAAATGCTGACTGGGGATACTGATGTGACATATGGAGATGCAGTAGTGGCTGGCAATAGGTAAGTACCTCAATAAAACCAACTGTGACAGTCCATTTACTGCAGCAGAACTGCCTGGATCATTGTCTTAATGACCTAGCAGCTCTTTTCCAGTTTTGTGGCACTGGGAGAAACCACAGCTAGCACACACTGGCACTTTATACTTTTAACACTCTGTTGTAAGACCTGTGGTTAGTTACAGTAATGAGACAAGGCAATTGGATCTAATAGCAGGAGCTCACAAACATAAGATAGCCAGTCCAACACGATACTTCCATCTGAGCTTTGGGACTTTACTCTGACTGGTTTTAGCAACTTTGTTTACACAGTGCTGGCATAGTGTCAGGAGTCAATACAGCATGGTCTGGTATTGACTTATATTAGTTTAATTGCAGCTTGTGTCTTGGTTTGTTAGATATATTTGGGATTTGATTCTTTGTCCATTGATGTAAATTGAACAATAGCTGTTTTGTTGTCAGGACATGGTGCTGGGCATCCTGCTCTAGGACACCCTGCCTGAACAGGATGGATAAACAAGGTGACCTCCAGAGGCCCCTTCCAACCTCAGTCATTCTGTGATTCTGTACCTCTTCTGTTACTAGTGAAGTGTTAATCTCTCTGTTCCCAGTGACCACACTCACAGATTAAATTTACTGATTTTTTAAATTCTAGAAATAAACACAATTTGGAAAAAAAAAAGATCTGAATGATTGTTCAAATAGCTTCTTATTCAGTTAGCTTATACTTAAACAGGAAAATGTGCGAGGGGAAATGGGCTTATACTCTTAACCAGGATTGAGCTGACTTAGATGAGAATACATTCCTTGCTATTCTGTACAGACAGGTATTTTAGTAGGATGTTGTATCAGGAAGAATAAATTCTCCTCTTACAAAAGCTGTGGCCTCAGAAAAAAAAGAGATTTTGTTCAAACTGTCCATCTCTGTCTGAAAGGTAGTAGTACAGAACTAAGATTCTTTCCTTTGTTTCTCCAGTATATTGACCCACATTTCTAATGTCCATCAAAACATGGGATACTGCCCCCAGTTTGATGCCATCGATGACCTCCTCACAGGACGAGAACATCTCTACTTATATGCACGTCTGAGGGGGGTTCCAGCAGAAGAAATTGAAAGGGTAAAGCATTCTTGCCTCTGACTTTCATGTAGTTACAGTAAATATTTGTGGCTATTAACTGGGTTCATAACATGCCAAGGGCCAGAATTTCCAGAGTGGGCTTGCTATTCTTTGTGTTGAAGTCCTGGGAGTGGTTCCTGTCATTTGGACAGTAAAATACAAGATTATCAAATGCTTGTTCTTCAGCATTAATGGTACTTCCAAAACAGTGGCGACAACTGTGGAAGTCTAAAGATGCGGTTGCCGTGACTCAGAACTACACTGATTGCTGTTTTGTTCTTGTTTTTAAAACTGTTTATGCATAAGAAAGAAAACACAAAGAAGATTCCAGAAGAAAGTAATGTAAATACTTGCACAGATAGGAGTCTACAGCTGAGGCTGATTTATGGCTTTCCCTCAAGTAGTTAGAATTCCCCTCATCATCATAAATTCTTTGGTCTGCCCTGCTCCAGTTCTAAGACAAATGTGCTAAAACCCAGGGGATTGCCATGTCTGGCAGAAGAGGGATGTATCAGCAGTCCTGTCCATTATGCATTAGCTGCTGTATGAAAAAGATGGTCTTTCTCATAGGTTGCTGAATGGGGGATCCAGAAGCTGGGGCTTCCAATGTATGCAGACCACCTGGCTGGTACCTACAGTGGTGGCAACAAGCGCAAGCTTTCCACTGCCATTGCACTGATGGGCTGCCCACCACTCATCTTGCTGGTAAGTGTCATGGTAAAATAGCTCTGCAATAGTTGAATATAACATCTCATAAAACTACATGCTAAAGAGGTACAAGGATGTTTATGACAGTTCTTGCAAGCTCCTTCCTGCCTTCAATTTAAATCTGCTTCAGTGTTTAAAGCTCTACTGAGCTCTTTAATTTCAGGGATAGGCTTGGATGCAGAACTGTTTCAAATCGACCCCAAGTGATGATGAAAAAAAGATCTTCAGTAATGAGTGGTCTGAGATAGAATCTATAGTCCAGACGAATCTGAATTTAAATCCATGTTTGATTTCAGTCTGCCTTTTTTTGTCAGATTAGAACCACTCATGTAAAAAATGATCTTATGACATATGCTTTGCTGCTTTATCCAGTGGAACAGAGGAAAGTAGCTGTTGTTTTGCTGCCTTTAATGTCTTTGGAATAAATTATACAAATTTCGACTAAACTATACAAATGCTGAAATGTAGCTCTCATCACATAACATATCGGAAAATTGTGTATCTTGAGGAAAACTTTAAATGCAATTACTGCAAAAGTTCTTTATTTAGATTATACTGTGCCACTTTTTTGTAGGCTGAAAAGAAACATTTTCATAACACTTTAATAGTACAGTTCCTTGTGCCATTTAATGTGCCATTACAGGTGTTCTGCCTGTACATAACAGCTAAAATATCTTCTCATGATTTATTAAGACAAAATGTTCAATGAATGCTTTTTTTCTCCAGGATTTTTTCAATCCTTTTTTGTTGCTAACTAGGGTAAGTGGTTTATGCAGGACCAGATCCTTAGCTGGTGTGAATCAGAGTAACTTTACTGGCTTCCTGGGTTGAGAAGTCTGTCCTATATGTTTATGTAAGCAAGAAGTTTACGTGGGGAGAACTCACTCTCCTCTTAGAAGAGTTGTTGCCCTAGAAAAGCAGGATTTCATTTGAAGTGTCCATCTCTGCTTCAAAGCTAGTATTACACATATGAGATTCTTCTCTTTGTTTCTCCAGCATATTGACCTACATCTCTAATGCCCATCAAAACATGGGAGCCAAACTTGACACAATTTGATGTAACTGCATAAGCCTTTTTCTATTTAGTTATATTTAGGGTCCCAAATGGTTTTATAATGGGGTATCACAGATGCTTATGTTTTTCATATCTGAGAACCTAGAGTGGATGCTGCCTCTGTTGTAATGGTCACTGCATTCTCTTCTCTGTAGCTGCACTTTACACAGTGACAGCATTACATCCTTGCCTACAGTTTCTTGTACTTGCTTCCTTCCTGCTTTCTGCCAACAAGTACATTAGTACCCTTTTACTCATATACTTCTCAAGCTGCATGTGCTTTCTGAAGGCACAGATTTCAGCAGGGAAGCAGCAATATACCAAGACCTAAACACACAGTGACTTGATTCAGAATAGATTTTCTTACCTGCTTTTCTAAGTCTGACTCTCTTAACATTTCCCTTGCAGGATGAACCAACAACTGGAATGGACCCTCAGTCCCGACGTCTCCTGTGGGACTCTATTGTCAGTGTGCTCAGAGATGGGAGAGCTGTGGTTCTAACCTCACACAGGTAAACAGAATTCAGAATCCCAGAGCAGCTGAAGTTCATTCGCTGCCTTTTACCTCAAGTATCTGTTCTCTGTTTTGACAGTATGGAAGAGTGTGAAGCCCTCTGTACTCGTTTAGCCATCATGGTAAAAGGTACCTTCAAATGCCTGGGCACAATTCAGCAACTAAAATACAAGTAAGTAGAATACTTTTATGGTGTTTTTAATGGGAAAACTTAGTGTATGTGACATGTACCATTCTTAAAACAGTAATCCAGTCTAAAGAGCTGTTGTTTAAACAGATCCATTTCTGGATGCAACTCTGGTATCCTAGACAATTTGAGCAGATATGATTTCAACTCTGTTGTGCTCCACACCACTTCTGCAGGGCAAATGCCAGGCCTCCTACAAAGCTAGATATTATGCATTATCTTTGAGATGCTATTAATGTTTTCATAGCTGCAGAAAATTAATTTCCTTCCTGTAGAATGAAACTGTCTCTTTATCCACATGTGTTTCCCAGGTTTGGAGATGGCTACATTGTCACTCTGAAAATCAAAGCTCCAAAGTCTGGACTGCCTCCAGATCCTACTCCTGCTGAGCAATTCATACGCATGAACTTTCCAGGGAGTTTACAGAGAGAGAAACACTACAATATGCTGCAGTATCAGATCTGCTCCTCCTCTCTGGCCAAGATTTTTCGGTTAATAGTCTCCAATAAGGAAAACTTGCATATTGAGGAATATTCTGTGTCTCAAACAACTTTAGATCAGGTGAGTGAAAGATAAAGCATCCATGAGAAAGCCTGTCTGAATAAGCCTTGGCAATGCAATGGGGCTGTATCCCAGCAACTGAAGGATCAAACTGTTCAGAGTAGAGAATTATCTTGCTCCTCTTTCTCAGGCAAAATTCCTAGACCCCTCGTCAAGGAGGTTGGATCAGATATGAGGTCTATAATTAATTCCCTGTGTAAATAAGTGTCATTGGAAAGCTGGTAAGGCAGTTTCCCAGATGACAGAATTCACACAACCCATTCCTTCAGGAGCAGCAGACCGAGCAAGGTCAGATATTCAGAATGGGGCTTGCTGAGCTGGGAATAATGTTTGCTTATTAATAAGAGATTTGGACTGTGTTGTGTCAGAGATAGTATGATATCTACTTAATGTTGATAGCTCCCTGTCATGCACTGTAATGCAGGAGCAATTAGACACAGAAAACCTAGGAAGTTCACTGGGACTTTTGGAAACACCCACTTGTTAGGGGGTATTAGCCCTATATGCCTGCTTTCCTAGGCAGCTGAGGGTCCACATATTCAAAGGTGTCTTTGGGAATACCAGAGAGACATTCCTGGCTGCCTTACAGCTTCCTACTAAAATATTCAGTCTCCTTTTCCCCATCACAACCAAACCCACTCATGCTGTGCAAGCCAGGCAAACCTGGCTGAATCCATCTTCTGCTTAAGAAGGATTTTAGTGACAAGCAAGTGCATCCAAAGGAAGGAAGTTGCAAGAAAGTTTGTCAAAATAAAGAAGGAATTAGTGATCTCTGCTGATACACAGTGTCTACATGTCTACAAAATTCCCTGTCTCTTCCCTACAGAGAGGCCAAGAGGATGCACATGTACAGAGACATTCCATGAAATCATCTCAGTTGATGAGATGGTGACATTTTCTGCTTTCCTCACACAGGTTTTTGTGAACTTTGCTAAACAGCAGATGGAGGATGAGGAAATCCCTTTGCACCCCCGTGCAGCTGGAGCCAGCCGAGAAGCAAAGGTGTCCCCTGCTTTGCACCAGCAGGCAGTTGCATAGACTGTTCCTACAGTCACTAGCACTTCGAGTGTGCACAGTGCAAAGATGTGCCATACTAGAGCAGTACAAGGCTCAAACCAAGGTCCCCACACTCAGTATTATACTGAATTTTTTTTGCACCTTTCTGAGCACTGTGCTTGCAACAGCAACAGCACTAGCAACAGCAAACTTCTACTGCTCTATATGGAACAGTATATGCTGAAAGTGTCAAAGGAACAGCAGGTCCTTGCTATAGAACAAAATTTTCCTCTAACATATATATCTTCATTATAAGATACAAGAGGAAACGTCTTATTCTTCCTTGTTGACATGTAAAGAGCATTAAAGATACGTTCTCCAGCTGGTCTTTTTAGGCTGGTAGGTTTTTCTTGTCAGCTGCTACCAGTCAGCAGACAGGTCCCAGTGCAGAGAGCATTGCCCAGCTGAGAAGTGGGTTCCTGCTATCCTGAGTGTGCATGACTACCAAGGTCAGAACCTCAGTTCTGGCTGATGGGGCTAGTGCGAGGAGACTTTCATGTCTCACCAGGCTGCCAGTGAAAACAGACAGTTGTTTCAGCAGGAATGGGAAGAATGAATTCAGATCTCAGATCCAGGCAAGAAATTTGCTTTTAAAAAAACCCCAAACCGTAATGAAAATGATCTCATACTCATCTTCCAGTTTCTCCAATAGAAGCATAATGTCAAAATAGAGATTAAAAGACAAGAAAGTATGTCCAAATCTGCCAAATGTTTTGTTTCCTCATGGAGGTCTGGAAAGGTATCTTTGTTACTAAGCAGGATCAATTTTTCCTTCTTTCCTGTAATTGGACCTGAAGTGGGTGTAAAGTATGGATAAGGTACGTGCTTTTCTCTGTGCTCAGAAGGAGAATTTCAACCTGCTTGTGCTCCACGCTGCACTCAGTGGGAAACCATTTGGCATTTAGTTCTTTTCTCTGCTTCACAGTTAAACCAGTGGAAAATGACAACACAAAACAAATTCACAATGATGTATTGCTTCAGTTACCTACCAGATCTAACCATGTCTAAGAAATCCTCTCTGAGATACATTATATAGAAAAAATCTGGGTCATGTGGGGTTTTTTTGCTTTGTAAGGGTTTTTTTCATCACTTGATGTAGATTTTTTTTTAAGTGAAGGACATTCTTTTTACTCTACAAAATACAGTGAAACTTCAGCAACCAGCTGTGATCTTCTTCTTTTGCCATAACTATTTCAACTGATTTCAAAATAGAGTCTAGAATTTATTGCATATTTCACCCTTACAAATAGTTGAAAAACTCCTATACATTCATTAGAGAGAAATAAATGAATCATGAAACAAAACAGTATCTATGCATTCTCTTCATATGCTAAAATAGCTTCTTGAAAATATAATTCAGATAGAATGCAATAGTCTTTTTTTTTTACTAGGTTTTGCACAAAACCCAACTAAGTCCCACTGAACATCTTGTGAAAAAGAAAACACAGGAAGTCCAAAATTGTAGCTGGTTTTTCTTCTTGGCTCTGAAAATAGGAAGAGAGTTGAGGACTAGCAGTCACTTCATGTATCTACAAAGTGTATAAAAAATATTCAGAGAATACTGACATAAAATGCAGGGTAAAAGGCCCTTTAGTATCATAAGGACTTGTTATATGAAAACAGGCCAAATATCACAGATACAGCATAGATCAGATCTTCTGAACCTTATTTACTAGTATGAAATTTACTAATGAAGAAGACTGAAACCAACCAAACAGAAACCCCATCAACACCATCAACACAGGATGTTACATCCTCAAATACTACAAATTGCTTCTCACTTGAGATTCTTCTGGCAAATCAGGGGTTAGACCCAAATCAGGTATTTCAGATATTGCCTATTTCTTTATTCCAGAAAACCATTCATATTCTTTGGTAATGTTACGTGTTACAAAGCACCTGCCTCCAGGCAGCACACTCTTCTTCAAGTCAAAGAAGGCAGATCATGCAACTGTATTCAGGCCAGCTGGCCATGCTGGCTGAACTGAGCTCTCCAGTAGTTAGCTGGTATGTCCTCGTTCCAATGTACTTACGTCTTGCAGAATGCCACTGCTAAATTTGGAGCTGCTTTTCAGCACAGACTTCTCAGTATCTCTGATCCATCAATCTAAATAGACTTGTACATGAGAATCTAAGTCAGTCAGGTTACAGTGAACTCTAGGGGCTTTTGACTGCCAGCTGTGCAGTGAAGCCTTATTTCTAGAAGGTGCTTCTGAGTTGAGAATTCTTGAATGTAAAGAAGTGTAGCTTTCAAGTGCATACAGTTTCACTCAGCAGTGGAGATTCAACATGCATCAAACCCCTTTACATTTATTCACTTATTTGGCAGGAGGCTGATGAGCTTTTTCTTCTTGAAGTTCTGTGCAATATTCAAATGAAACCTTTTTTCTTACAACAAAAAGGGAATAATTGGCATTCGAAGACTTGGATAATCCTTGAATTCTCGCAGGTAGGTGCAGTGTTTATCCTTTGCCCAGACTGTCATCTGAATGAAGCAAAGCAAAGTGAACAGCCCCACTGGAAAGAAGGGAGAAAAAGATGTTTCAGTATCAGATTAAAAACTTGCTCTTGTTGCTGACATCACTTCAGGAGGAAGTACCAAAACATTACTCACCTGGAACACACTGAGTCATGATAGTGAAACTGATCCAGGTCCCCACCTGTTTTGGCCAAGGAAATTTAAAATGTTTCTGGTGACAGCATTTGCATTTATGTCTCTATTGATCAAAACCAACCTTGCCCTAGTATAGGTAAATAAAAAAGCCAAGGTCAGCCAGATCAGTTTCTAGTGTTAGTAACCTTTATCGAAAAAGGTGAACAGTGCCTTCTTATCACACACAAAACCTTCATGTTTGCTTCCGTAGCTATTAACATGAAGAAAAGGTAAGCATTACAACATAGTGTCCTTTCCATTTCTCTGTCTATTTTGTATTTATCATCAGTGCCAGGAATGATAACTTCCTGTCTGAGCCAAATTCTGTTCATTAACGTCTGTTAATCACCTCTGAAGTTAAAACCCGATGCTGTCTTTCCGTGCAAGACTGAATTTTACACTGAGTTGCACTGGTTTTAACTGCTTCTGAGCCTGAGTCATTCAGGAGCCTTTGGCTCCTGATTAAGGAATATGAAGTAATAAAATTATTCAAGCTTCTAAAAGAATCACAACCAACACAAGCAACTGCATAACAAGAAAATGGGGAGGATGATGTGGGTCTATTTTCCTCTACCACAGTATCTTCTATTTGTCTGTGATACTCCTCATATTATAACTCTGCCAGATGCCCCCATCCCCTCATTGCAGCTTACATTCAGTGGCAATCTCCCTGTTCTTGTCTGCAAAATTTGCACTGCTTTAGACTCATAGAGTCAACTAGGTTGGAGAGGACCTTTAAGATCAAGTCCAATCTGAAGCACAGGCCCAGGGCCTGGACTGTCTGTTTACAGTTAGCCCTGTAAGTACTGCCTCAGTGAAGGAGAGGAGGAACAGACAAGTTCCTGTCTGAAATCTGATTTCACAGGGTTTAGGAGAGGAGGGGAAAGGTATTGAGCTGAACTTTTTCATGTTTAACATTCCAAAAGAAATGAAAATATATTCAGCCAAACTAAAATCTAAATATCTTGTTTGAAAATACATACCTCATATGTATAGTTAGGGCAAGATACAAAGAAAAACAGCCATGTGAAAGGATTCTTTGTTGGATATGGGATCTTACGGGTTTTGGATCCTATAGATTAGAAAACAAATCACAAAATATTCACATTCCTAAGTATATTGTTTCCTATAAAGACAACCCAACTCTGCCTACTCTTGTATCTCATTACTGTCAGAGGGACAAGCAGGATGTGGGGGGAAAACAGGATGCCCTCTGAACACAGAAGAAGGAATTGGGAGGAAATGTTCTGGGCATTATAAAACTATCTACACATGCCTTTGATCACAGCCACTCCTATAAGAAGAGGTACCTTGAGTTTTAGATTTAGAAGTTAAAGGTTTTCTTAGGTTGTCACAAAATGGGATTTTAGCAGTCACAGTTGATAGCTATAAGATGTTTGACACCTGCCTAAGGAATCCAGGCCTGAACAGCGATCTTGTGCCCCCTATAGAAGCCAGTGAAATTACTTCCCCTTGCTCACCGAAGCATAACTTATACTAGCTCTGTTTCCTTTTGCATTACCAGTGTAACCAATACAACTGCTCCCCCCAACACAATCTGATCAAAATTCCAGTAAGATAGGAAGTGCTGTTTAGCAATCTTGGATTCCTTGCCCTGTCTTATCTCCCCTAGGATCCAATCTCGACAGTGCTGAGCAGCCTGTGCTCCCACAGCAGTCAGCTAGCAGGTATCAACACCCTCCAGGATCACTCTTTCATGAGGTAGAGTAACTGCAGAAGTACTGAATGGCTGCACCAAAGTGCAGTTTTTACCATTTCTCTGGAGGTCACTGAGTGCAACGTGAATGGAAAAATTTCCAGCTTCACACAGCTGCAAGAAAAAAGCATGACAGGGTTAAACATGTGCTTCCCTTCTATTGACTCTTCTTCCTTTTGCTATTTCCTGGGGTACTTACAAAAAAGGGGGGAATAGGAGGAAAGAATCTATTATAAGCATAATAAATATCCTTAACCACAGTTGCTATTTGACAGGGGGATGGAATGTCTTGGTTCAAACATGAGCCCATATTATACTTGTATGCACTTATATTATATTCACATATATTTATGAGATTTGGCAGCAAATGTGGACTCTCTGTCCAAAGGATCAAATTTACTACTTATATAATCCCTGTGAGATCTAAAGGCAGTAAACCAAAGGGGATAAAAGTAAACCTTGCTTATCTTTTGATAAAAACTTGCTTTATCTTTTGATTATACTCATGTCTTTAGAATTACCAAAAACCCCATCATTTGGATAGTTTTGATTTCTCAAAAGTTACTAGAATCCTAAGGAAAATGAAGTTTTCTTCTCTAGAGTATAATTTATAAGAATCATGAAATATAACTGACCCAGCTTCCTCCACTGGTTTGAAATAATGCTTCACCAATCAATTATGCAGGAAGTGTATTGAAATGACCCATTTACACAATTATGGGCAGTCTCCAGCATCTGCAAAGCATAATTATTAAAGCAAATGACTGGTGGTCAGAGCTCCTGAGTTTTATTGCCAGCTCTGTGCTTTCAGCTACATAGTCTCTCTATAGAATGAAAACAGATGATGAATTCACAGAATTTTCCTACTGGGAAGCTGCTATGAGATCCTGTAGTTACTGACAGTTTCTCAAAGCAAGTGAACAGCTGATGTTCTAAACAAGTTACATATACATAGAAAGAATGGGTACATCTTGTTGGCTACTCTAATGTTGCTTCTGCATGTATGAAATGTTCCTAGGAATTGTGAGAATGAACAGGCAGTGACTTAAGGCTTTTTCTTCCTAAGGAAAGCTGTAAAAAACTTCTGAAGCTCAGCAAAATGAACACCTATCCCTGGAAATGATCAGCAACAGGTATATACTTGCTTAGTTGGCCAGTTTTCTAAGTTTTGTGGTCTGTTGTGATCCTTAACACTCCAGCAGTTCACAAACCAAACTCACTGGCTTTTAAACACAGTGTCACAAACTGATAGTTCAAGTCTTCTGTTAAAATTTATGAGAGATAATTATCCCACTCTTGGAATGGATACTAAATCAAAATCTTCCCTTGTGTACAAGATCACATTAAAAACTGAGTAGATCTGTTCAGTATGCAAGTGGTCAGGTTCATAGTATGTCCCAGCTGTTGAAGTTCTAAATATCTGCTTATCCTACTCACTCCCCCACTTATAAAACATAAGAAATAAAGCAATGTGTTTTGTCATTTTATTAAAAGAACAACAAACCTACCAGAAACATGATCACAGCAAAATTTATCTGTTTTTTCCCATAAGCTATAAAAACAAAAAAGTTTACATATGAGTGGCACAAATAGGCAAATACATAAGTACTTAAATCATATTGAGAGTTGTTTTGCTACTTACAAGGAGGAGTGTAAAGAGGATGATTGATGTAATAAGCAAGCCAAGCTGCAAATCCCCAGTAATACAAGCAGTTCTGAAAAACAGGGAATTTTTCTTTGTTTTAGTACAATCCACTAGGCCAGTATTCACTGCAAGGACCACTGATAGCAATGAATTGGGCTGATTCTTCAAGCTGCTGATAATACAACAGAAAATGACAGTGCTAAGTGCGGTAAGGTGGGAGCAGACAACAGGAGATTACAGGAAGGACATAGTGCACATCCAGTAAGATTTCCTGACAAAGATCTTGAAGCTGTTAAGTTTGTAAACAGTTTTAGAAAGTATGATCATAGTACTGAAAACAAATTATTTTGTCTGGCAAGCCAAAAGATGAAGTGCCAACTAAGCTGTATGATGAAGAGAGACCTATTATGCTGACCACTGAGACTTTGTAAAACCAGATTTAGACACTGTGCTTTCTTCTCTGTTTATTACTTTGTATTGTCCGATCTCTTGCCTTTCCTCTTCTCCTTCACCCCATCAGTCTTCTTTCTTTCTTTCCCATGCTTTAACTTTTCCTACCTACAGTCATGGTGCCTGACGCCTTCCTTTGCCCTTGCACTGCAATATCTTTGGTTTGTCTCTTTTGCTGCTGTCTTTGGCTTTCTGTGACCCAGCTTCCATTCTTTAAACTCTGCTAAAATACCTCATGGCTGGGCTGACCAATCTCAAAGCTCTTTCACAGGCTTCACCTATGAAAAAAAACTTACTTACAATGTCAATCTCTGCCTCTCATTTGGATTTCCTTGCCCTGCCATTTGTATTTTTTCTTATGACAGTCACTCATTACCTTGGTGACAGGTTATCTTCTCCCACCATATATATATATACACAGGTAAGAGGAAGGCCCTGTGTTGGCCTATTCCTCTTCTTCCTCTATGCTCCCACCTGTAAGTCTTGCAGAGATGGACCTTAACCCTTGTGAACATCTCTGAAATTTGCCTCTCATCAGTTGATATTTCTTCGTTTATCAAACCTTGTGCCTCAGCTTTTCATGTTTTAGGGCATGTTTGGTTATCACCTGCACTTCAGCAAGACCAAAACTGAGATCTTCATCTTTCTTTCACCATTTCTCCTCTTCTTTTTCTTTCTCTGATCTTTCCTTCTCTCCTGTTTTCACCTAAGTGAAGCACTGCTCCTCTTACTCTGTCTTGTGATGCTTTTTTCTTGGCTTTCCATAGGTTTACATACCTTAGACATTTCTAGGTCTATCTGCTTTTTATTTCACAGCTTTCCTTTTCTGCTCATGAAGACAAAATCCTTATCTAAGGCTGCATTCTTTCCTGTTCTGGCTGGTCTAACTTTTTTGGTTTTTTTACTTGGAATTTTTCAGCCTATACAAACCAGAAATGAATTTCTAGTAATAATACCCCAAACAAGTGATTACCTCAGCATCTGCAGCCCTACTACCTGACTGCAGTGGCTGCTGGTGTGTTTTGCTGCAAATGCTGGTGAAGGGTAAGCCTTCCCATCTGTTGCAAATGTTGGTATCAAACATTTTGTTGTCTTCCCACTTCCATTTCAGAGTTAATTGAATCACTGAAGTTCCCAGAGACCTCAGACAAAATGGACACCCTTTGGGATATGTTGTAATACAAGCACAGGGTATGTCCTTGCTCTGAGATTATATATTAATAGCTAACTGATGAGAAAGAGCAAATTATTAACCAGTAATTACAGATCATGTGTAATATAAGAAAATTATAGAATCCTAGAATAGTTAGGGTTGGAAAGCACCTTAAGATCATCTAGTTCCAACCCCCTGCCCTGTGATTACTTCCCTTTTCCTCAGGAAATGCAGCAGAGCCAGAAGAATGACTCCAGTGAGGAACAGTTTAGTGGGTGTTCTATCCATAAACTACTTCTTCCTCCCTAATACTGTCTTCTTCCAGCATAATCTACAATTTACTAACTGCTGTACAAACCTAGGAGGAAACAGTTTCTTGCAATCTTGGAATGGCATCTTATGAAAAACCTGTCCCTAACTTCAGGGCTTGGCACAGAATGGGTAATAGGGCAATGTATTTCAGTAAACAAATTATCATGGCTCAGCTCCAAACAATACACGCTGTAATTAAGCTAAGCAAGTACTGTTCGTCCAAAGAACATGTTTTGCTGCAAGAGTATTCCTCAGTTATAAGAAAAGGAGCTTTAAGAGTGGAGTCTTGCTAAGGTCCTTAGCAGTAACACTACAAATGTCTACCTGCCACTAGAAGTTGTATTGCTCGTAAAGCCTCCAGTGAGGTTCAGATAGGAAGAGTACATGCAGACTACATGCAGACTTTTGAAAGAAATTGTTTCTGTGACTATTTCATATTCCAGGTAAATAACACAGTTTTACAACAGTCTTTTATGAAAAAAATAAAAAATAATTGTGGATCAAGATTAATCTTGCAGGGATCCCATAAATTAATTATTCCTAAGTTTACACAGTTTTGGTTAGGACTTTTGTTTTCTCTGTTCTAACTGATGATCCCTATGATGGCCACAGCTATTTCTTAATGCCCTGCCTATGTTTATTCACGACTAGCAGGTACCCTTATGTTTGTCTCATTATATTGTCTTCTGATTTAAATGGTATTTCTTTAGGTCTAGGGTTTTTTTTCCTCCAGGTGTTTTTATAGAAAGCAGCAATATCCCTTCTATTTACTCATGAAAATATTCAGTAAGACTAGTCATAAGGCTATAATCTTTGAGGAATTCCACTGGTACCTCCCTATTATTAAAAGCCTGACATACTTTTCCAGCACAACCACAATCATCTTTCCTTTAGTTAGTTCCTTTATCACCACACAATTTTTGTATTCATCCATATTTTATTCAGTCTGAGCCATTTGTTTACTAAGTCCACATTTATCGGGTGTTCTACCTTTCTGCCTTTTATGAACCCCTGCTGCATTTTATGACATCATTTATTCCTATTTCCATTTGGGAAACAAAGGATGAAAATCACGAATCTCATCAATTCCTGTCTCAGATCTCTGCTTATTGAGACTGAAGTGGATCTTACTAAAGATAACATTCCAGGTGCTTAGGAAATAGGCTATGTATATCTGCTATGTATGTGATCGAGCACTTGAAGCAAGAAGCTTTGTCTACCACCTTCATGTGAGAGAAAAAAGGAAGAGGATATGATACTTTTCTCACTGGCACAATTTTGGAGTAAAACCACTGAAGGAAATTAAATTATACAAGCAAATCAAACCCAAGCACTGCTAAGAGGTAGAAGAAGAACTGTGAGCAACTTTACAGATGAAAGCGAGTACAACCAACCTGAGAAGGTGGAAAAGTTGAAGCAATCAGAATGATCAGTACAAATGTCAATTTTAGCAACAAGTTTGTATGGTCTGAAAGGAACAAGTAGTTGTCAGAGACAGCAGTGAGAAAATGAAAACTTATCACACTACACACATGCTTTTTCAAGGTAAAGTTGCTCATTTTTCTGCTGTTTAGCATGCATTAGTTGCTCCTGTGTCAAGAGCAAGGCTTTAAGAAATCTACTAGCCTTTTAACAACCCCTGCACCTTCCACTGCAGAAAACACAGTAAATTGCCAGGGAGGATTCTTCCCGAGGGAACCTGCTCAACTACAGATCCTCCCTCCATTTGGAAAGCATGAAGCTGCTACAAGAACTGGCAGAACACATCCATTGGGAGTTAGCCACAAGGCAGAGCTTCAGCGGCTGGAAGTATGACGGCCACAAGTCAAATTCCAGGGGTCTGTCTAAATACCAAATGTCAGATACCCAAATGCTGGCACTATGTGCTTTTCCAGTTCCCTGTCTTCCTGAATATAAAACATGTATTTGAATACCTTTGTGTATTCATTTGCAGCCATTTTTAAAATAACTACAACCCATGCGTAACCATGCAGTTCACTGTACTACTTCACAGACATCTAGGTCTGCATCTCAACAACTGCCCTATGGCACAGAAGCAGTAGGAACATGAGGGAGTGGTCTTGCAGGAGAAGAAAATGCAGAACAACCAAACTGCTTTGTGCTGGATCCAAGGTAAATTAGCAATTGCTTAACAGCAAAGACAGTGTTCAGGGCAAAACCATTCAACATTGTGCCTGCCTGTGCTGTGTTAAAACTTCATGCTGTTATAAAACCTTCTCTGCCAGAGAGCTAGCTGAGTGATTCTGAAAGAGCAATGAGACTATTATAACATGAATAACAGTATGGCAACATGTGGTTTATACAATAGCAACATTAAGAAATCTCTTGATAGAACTACAGCTTTACAGATGAGATTTGCTGTGTGTTACTGCAAAAGCCACACCAAAAAGGTCTGTGCTGCAGAGGCAGAGCATAGGTTGCCTAGGCTGGATTTGTAAGGGGGGCCATGGATAGATTCTGACACAATTTACCTTCACAATATTCCTCAGTGGCATAGTCCCATGGGAGAACCGATGAACAAATACTGTTTCAATCAACCTTTTGATGTAGTGGAAAGAATGGCAGATACATGCCAAGCTAGAAACAGCAAGACAAAAGCATTTAAGAGTGCTTAAAAAAACAAGTGTGGCAAGACATTTGGAATAAGACTACAATGCTGACAAGAAATACTTGCTCAGGCCTGCGAAAGAACTTACTTAACTACTGGATGCGGACTTGATGTAAACCTCTCATCCAGTCCATAGACAAAAGGCATGCGGAAATAAAACAGAAAATAGATGAACAATGGACCTGTATATTCTATCAAAAATACCTGCAAAAAGAGAGAAAAACATTAGACAGCTGAATTAGATGATGATTTTGCTTTGATTTCTTAGCGATAACTAATGTAGTGGGATAAACCCCTCCACCAACCCAAGATGGCATTTAGAGAGGCAGGGAGGGAACAGCAGGTTTGGGCTTAGGCTATGAAACTGGTAGACATGCATGTAAACATTTTGCAGTGCATTTGCCTCCATTGCATACAAACATACATTGCCAGTGCAGCTGACACAGTGTGGGCATGAAAAGATAGTAACAGCAGCCTAGGAGATCATGATAAATACACATGCATGTTACATTTACGCAGCTCTCACCCTCCTCTAGTCCTGAAAAACTATTGCTTTATTTTGGGTTAAAATGAAATCTGGTGAAGAATTTGTCTTGGAAAAGAGGAGCTTTGCTTCTAAGGAATTAGTTTCGTTAAAATTGGAAACACAGCTTGTAAGTTTTCCCAGGTGACCCCATCTGTATGAGCAGTTTGCATAGCAGACAGCCTGGGAAACAATCAATACATTCTGTGTTCAAACAGTCTTTAATTTGAACACAAAGAGGAACAATAAAGAGAGGAAAGCAAAGAAGCTATTATCTAACTAGGTTTCATTTCAGATAGGTGTGCATTTCTGAGGAGCATCGCTTTAAAGTCAAGTTAACCTTGGACCAAACGTTAACAGTTGAATTATTCACACTTCTGCAGGTGAGAAAGGTAGGCCCATACCCCATTTATGGAGAAAGAAGGGAAATTGGTTGTACTTCTGTCAATAAAAAACAAAACCAGAAACTAAACCCCAACCACTGTTTTCTAATGTATTACAGTTATTTTGACACTCAGACAAGTTGTGTTATCAACTTCTGTACAAATCAGCATTTTATCCAGTGAAGATGGGGTTTGATTGTAGATGATGAGTTTAACTTCTTTATTTTATGATACTGAAGTATTTCTTGGTTCACATTTGAAGTAGCTTGAAGGCCAGGGAGAGAAGAATGGAAAGAACGATTATGGAATGGCAGAAGTTTGGTGTTACTCTGCACTGCAATATTTTGGTATATATTAACGTGTGTGTGTCTTGGAGTCTACATGGCCGTTAGAAGCTTTTGCCTGTCTTACTGTTGTGAAATAGCTGCCTGATTTATCAGCACTGCATGCAAAGTAATGATGTGAAGATTCAGTCTTGCAGAACATTTGACTTCTTTTATTTTCCCTCCTGTGAATTTTGTCTTTGCTCTTTGTCATTAACACAAGTTTTTATTAATGTCTCATAGCTAAGAAGTGGCAAACATGCCTTTAAATTATGTGGTATTTTTTCCTTCTGTGCTGTTTCCTTAGAACTAGTGTAATATGTGCATCATGGGCCTTCTGAAGAACTGGAAGGGTCATTGGTCTCCTCACTGCATAAACAAGTTGCCTGCCAAGTACAGGATTTGCGTTTGAGCTAAGACAGTAAATATGCGAGGTCTTTGTGAATGGCTGCTAATGCTGCAGAAATTATCAGCTGTTACTCCGCTGCCACCAGCAGCCACACACAGACAGCTACTTACTGATCTTATTTTGTGAACTCACTTCAGTTACTGACATGTGAAGTTGTCACATGCCTTTCTTCAGGACAAACTTGTAAGAGTATAATCCTGATCTTTGTCAGAAGAGTTCCGCAGGCACCGTGAAGCAGATCCCCAAAAGCATTTAGTCACCTAGTTCCTACTGATGTTGCAGTAGACATCTAAATTCATCTGAGAACCTGAAGCTTCGTTCAGCAGAGCCAGCTTACCCTGCAACAAGTTTTCCACTGCTGCTCTTGCAGGGAACTAGGCTTTCAGAATATCCTCTTACTGCTTTCCCTGATGAAACAAACTGAAGCAATGAAGATTCATTGCCTGCATCCACTATCAGAGCAGGCATCATGCAGAAATACTGGAGACGAAAAATGATGTAAGGAAAAATAGCCATTAAAATGGCTCAGGCTTAAAGCATAGCTCACCGTAGTCCATCCTATCTGTGGCCCTAAATCTTTAAAGTATAAGGTAGCAGTTGTGCCAACAGGGAGGTGCTGCAGGATTTCCTCATCCCTCAGGGACTTTCCTTCTGAGAAGGAAAGAAGTAATTACATCAGTGAAATTCAAGTCAACTTTGGCAGCTTTATATTGTGCTTTAACCCATTTGTGGGAGTCTTTGAGGTGATGTGGGTTTATTGGAATCTCGATAAACAAACTAAGGATGTTTATACTTAATTACCATTTATCCCTGTAATCACATAAAAGCCTGGATCTTCTAGGTCAGTTAGGAGAATTTTTGGTCCTATGTCCCTGCCTAGTCTAGTAGACTTGCTTTATTACTGCTACAGCAGAATTTGCTGATGGGTCACTGACTTTCACCATCATTCACTGACCTCATCAGTTGCACCTCCATCTGTTTCATCTCTTATCATTACTCACTGTCATACAAACAGAAGCTAGGATAATCTGAGATAGGAAGGCTTCCTACAGGTTTTTAGCGCTTCCTGTTTTTGCCAACCACCCAGCTAGGAGGTGATTCCACAGCACTTTAGCTCATTCTCAAGTTTCTAATGCCTAGATTTGGGGGAATCTCCAAAAAGCCTGCATTTTCTCATTGCAAGTCTCACAACATAAGTCAATGGATCAATCTGGTAAAGTAAATCTTTGAAGAAGGGAATAAGATACTCATAGGCCTGTTTCCACGGACAGACCCCACTAATTTTCACCAGTATACTTGTAAGGGACTGTATAAATAAAATTACACTTAATGGAAGTAAAAAAATTTGCCACATTTTATACTGAATGCTAAGATGAATTAACACAGCTTGGCAATTAGACTTTCTTTCGTGTACCCAGGCCATGTACTAAGAGGCTTCTAGTAGCAATACCTACTAAGGCATTAATGAAGCCAGCCAGCTGGTATCAGCTTTGTCAGCAAATCCTACATCCATGGCAATGTGTTTTGAATTAGCTTACCTCAAAAGAACTGTAATTCCTGCCAGAGAGCAGAGGATTATGTGAATTGAGAGTTCTAACTCAGAGCCCTTTTTAGCACTCCCAGCTGAGCATTGCTGTGGAGATCATTTCACTGCAGCTAAGGGAAATTGGTGTCACGATTCTGTGTTGCCTGTCTTGAGAACAAAAGTGCTCAGAAAGTGCATGGGAACTATGTGCAGAGTCCTGAGTTAGTTAATTACCAAGCATTAGGTACATGGGTGGAAATGTGTTCAATACTTTCAAAGTACTCAATTTATTCTGGGTTCTCTTCAGCCTTTGTAGTGCTAATTAACATAGCTGGAAACTCATTCCTAAGAGCTAATACCCATGCAAAGTACACCTTTTGTGCCAGGCCCTTGCTCAGAGCTTTGTTACTCTGTTCTCAGGAGTACTTACTTGGATCAAGTTTTATCGACTGCCTTGCTGGATACCACCGAGGATCTGTAAGACCATACAGAATTGTGTGACACACAGTGCTTTACATCATCCAATACTATAATGAGTGCAACACAACAAGAGAAGATTTAGTTGAAATCTGTAGGGGTATTTATTCAGTACTAATATCTGTGACAAATTCAGCAGAAAAAATACAAAGGTGTATCAAGATAAAAAAACCATACTGAAATCTCCCTGTGATCACATCCATATGCAGGTTACTCAGCATTATGTGTGTGCACATCACATGTTTCAAATGACATCATTTTCTCCTATTTACATGCTGCATGTTCTGTTGTGATGCAAACTGCTGCAAAAGTTATACTCACATAATTTATGGAACATCAATCTGATTTCCCTAATTGTGGCATTAGGTTCCACCTAGGCAACAAAAAAATGTTGTTTATGTGAGATGCATACTTTGAAAGACAATAACCAGGTCTGAGACTATTCAAGCAGAAATGTTACTCAAACAGTGTGGCAGCATAACTTTTTAGCAGATGGCTACACTGGTATGCGTGGTTCAAGGTACTTCTTGCAGGAAAAAGGATAATTTGTGACATCTGCTTCAGAGGCAGCTTTTGTAGCAGTGATCAGGGGTTACTACAACAGCACTGACACTTTGGTGGCTTATGAGTGAGTAAAACACAGCTGGCACCATCTCAGTGAAGCAGCTGAAGTTGTCCACTTTGCCCAAAAGCTCCTTCAGCCCAAAAGGGTTGAAGTAGTCTATAGTCAGTATGGAGTGTGCATAATCGTTGCCTCTTTACTGGCCAAAGGAAGTCTGTCAGGAGATTGGATACCCTTCATAAACACTAAGTTTACTTAAGTTATTAGTTTTTAGTCACCTAGCCTTTTAAACAGGTTTTGGGTTTACCTTATCTAGGAAGCATAGTTGTTCCTTTGTCTTCCAGTCAAGGATTTCCACCTGATAGGACACAAAATTAGAATTAGTAATGATCAGCTGAATAATCTCTAAACTCTCACTTGCTTCCCAAATTCACAGTCATTGCTCAGGGTGAGACACCATTTGTCTCATATCTGTGGACTGTGGTAAAAACACTTCTGGTGTGCTCAAGAGATGGCTTTAATCATAGACAGGTTCTCAAAGCACACAACTTGCAAATAAACGAGCCTTTTTTGCCAAATAAATTGTATTCAGAAGTAGCCAATTTATTGATCAAAACACACTGATCTGGGGTATTATGCTACATCAAGAGGAACAAATAAGGGGTAGAGACAGGAATTCACAGGAATCACTAAGGAATACAATGTTTATGATTTGTGAAAGTAGAAAGAGAGTTGAGAGGGGCAAGTGCATATATATGCCTGTAAGCAATATTCAGAGTATGTACATATTGAAGATTAATGTGCATTGTTCCCAGAATATTTTAATTATAAAAATATTGGAAAACGTTAGTGGACATAATGAACAAATGCAGCTAAAGATCTGGACTTCACAGATCCTTAAGAGGCTGTTGTAGGAATATACGGCATTACTCTTGCCTCTCAGATCACCTGTCTTAGTAGCTACATTTTAGCATTTTACACTCCAAGCCATGGTTTAGCTACAGCTCTAAAAAGGAAAGAGCACTTTATTTCTGTGATCAAATGGCACTTTGGCAAAAGGTCATGATTTTAATCAAAAGCCAAGCAGAAAAGGTCCCAGATGTCTCAAAGCTCAGTTGCAGCAGGATAGCAAAACCTAAAATACAGAGGTGGTGCTTTGATTTCATTTGTTCTCATCAAACACTGTAATGGAACTTTGTAATGGAACTACTTAGTAGAGCTAAGAATGAAAGTCAAGAGCTTATCTGTCACATGAAGTGACTGGGGCTGTCATTACTTTGTACTGAAAGAGTTTGTTGTTTGGATTTGTGGGGTTTTTTTAAATAAACATCTAGCATGAATTACGTTTGGTATTAACTGGCCAAGAAGATGGATTAACATTAGACTTTAAATATGATTCCTTACTAAAAATAGGAGTCACAGTCCAGTGTCTTTTTAATAGGGTTGCTTTGAAGAGATCACTTGGTTAGAGTATCTTATTTCTGTGTTTTACTTGTCCCAAATTGTGCTTTCTCTATTGGTGCAGCAATGGAGCACTTCAGCTCCAGGCAGAACTATCAGATCTGATCTCCACAAGGGATACCAATGCAGTGATATTTTCTATCTGTGCATTGTAAGCTCTAAGTGGGACATCAAGAGAGGTAAGCATTTTTCCTCCTTTGAGATAAGTAACGAATATATGATAGATTATTGGATTATTATGTGTTTTCCCTTCATTTTTTATATTTGAAATAACACAAATTTCAAGTTTTAATGTCCCTGTGGATCACCTCCATGGGAAAGCAAATGAAGTGAACTCCCTTCCCAGAGGGCAGTTCTTGAAACAGCATGTTGACTGTTGCAATCCACAAAACAAGTACTGTGGGGGCTGTAAAACATTTTTTGTTCCTTCTGATGCTGAGTTCCTATGAGGATTATTGACACCTTTGGTGTTATCTCAAAACTCTTGTGTCAGTGAATACCATTGGGCTGCCCTACAGTACCCACAGTTTTAGCAGTCTCCCTCCCATTCCATACACACTCCCAGCATACACATTTTGGATCAGGATTCCCCAGGGTAGTTTTAGTCTATGGTCTTGAGTGGCTGTATTAGAGAAACCTCCTCCAGGCCAATTACAGATTGGTTTTAGATGTCTTTCTGCCACTCATTCTCTTTCAGTAGGGTTATTCTCATTATGCACAAGGCCCAATTGAAAATCATGGAGCATTTTCTTTTGCTCTGTGGTTTGCATGAGAGTGGCTATGCAGAAAGTTAGGTACTCCTGTGAACGTCTGGAATCAGTGTGGAAAACAAATTATCCAAAATCCTCTATACTGATTTTGGTTCTATTCTACCATGTCTCTTTGAACTGGCAAGCTGACATACCTGCCTGTACTGGCCCATTTCTTCAAATACCTAAAGGAAGTCTATAAAGATAATGAATCCAGACTCTTCTTGAAGGTGCACAGTGATAATGTGCCTGCAAGGGGCCTACAAGAAAGCTGAAGAGGGACTTTTTACAAGGGCATATAGTGATAGGATTAGGGGGAATGGTTTTAAACTGAAAGAGGGGAGACTGAGATGAGCTCTTGGGCAGAAGCTCTTCCCTGTGAGGGTGCTGAGGCGCTGGCACAGGGTGCCCAGAGAAGCTGTGGAGGGGTTTTGCTGATCAATGTCTGTCAACGGAAGTTTTTATCCCATGGTATATCTGCAGCTGGAATGAGGAGGAGGGAGCGCATCCTTTGCATCATGGCAGCTGGTCCAACACAAGCCCTTGAGCTGGCAGCATCCTTAGAGTCACTGTTGTCAGAGTTGTGTTGTCAACCTTTCTCCTGGGGCTGCAGTGAGTATACCCCCAGTCCCACCTGGAGAACATCCAGCTCCCACATCAGGAAGGTGTTTCTGGCTGGAAAAGGTGAATGCTGGAGCTTGCACTTGTTTGAGCTCCCTTCACAGCTACCTCTGCAGTGCCTGAGAGTGCTTTGCCGTATGCAGCGTGTGTTCTGCACGATGGATCCTTTCATAAGTGGGGAGCTAGAGACTTTCCAAATGAAAATGTGGATATAGGAAGCATTCCTGTGCCATCTGACTTCCTGCGGCCTCGCAGGCAGAGCGGTGATGGAGACAGCAGTGGGATGGAGACGGCAGCTATTCCAAGTTGGGAAGCCAAGGGGCTTGATTTGTTTGGAGACTGCTCACATTATCTGAGGTGTGAGCCAGGTCTGGCATGAGATGAGCAGATGGGGTTTATGGCTCCTTGGCTGGAGAGAGGAAGATGAAAGGAGCAAGGCTTTTGCCAGAAGGACTGCTGGGTCAGGAGCTCCCCCATCTATTGGCTATGGGAAGTGTTTGGGAGCAGAGTGAGCACCCAGACCTCTATCTGGGAGTAGCAGAGAGCGTCTAGGGCAGAATTCCTATGGGGGTTTATCAATAAGCTGCCAGCTCTTTAGTGTGGAAAATAGGTTCTCTCTCTCCAATGTGCCAAAGAGAAACTCCAATCTGTGAAAGGGATCAAAAAGCCACTGTCCAGCTATGGAAGAAACTTCTGTACCCTTGATTTACATTCTTGCTATGGGATTAGCTGTGGTCCCCAGGGCGTTACGGGATGGACCTCAGGCTGCTATCTGGAAGGAATCCCCTTCCCTGCAGGGAATGAGGCTGTTTGGGAACAGCTGGGAAACAACTGGAAATCTGGGTGGAAAAGGCAGTATCTCCAAATAAGGTGCCAAGGAAGAGCCCCATCCGCTCTGCCCGGCGCTCCAGCGGGCGCGCAGGGACCTCTTGTGGCGGCCGAACCCGAGAGCATCCATGTCCCTGCTCTTCCAAACGGCTTCTTTAGGGACAAACCCGGCCTCCGAGCCTGCGGCCCGTGGGTCAGGATTTGTTGGCTCCTATTTGGCTTGATCTGGTGTCAAGGGAGCTGTTTGTAACAGGGTTTGGAAGTCTCCAGCTCCAAACCTGTCCCCAGTTAACGCCGTTGCAGCAGAGGAAGACAAGGAGAAAAGGCTGGAAACACGGATTGTAGGACACCACTAGTAAAATTAAGTTAAATCCGGGCTAAAATGATCCCCAACGCAGTATTTGTGTAGCTGTTACTACTGCTCTAGCAGTGGGATCAAAGTCCCTGAACCAGAGGCTCAATTAATCATGGCTGAGATTCCTCCCATGTGGAAGTGGCAGGCAAAACCCCTCCAGCATCCAGAAGCATTTTAACTATTCCTGTCCCTTGGCCAAATAATAGAAGAATAACACCACAAATGGAAGAGGCCCTGGGATAAACGGGACCGAGCTTGAAGGCATTCCATGGTCCGGGATGTTACCTGCAGGCAGGCCTGCCAGCATGGAAAGGGGCAGTCAGGATTCTGAGGTTAAACCGTTACTGATGACTTCCCATTAGGAAATCAGCTCTCTGCAGCTTTATACTGCAATTAATCATGAAATGACTCCTCAGGACTGTCTCCAAGGCAATGTCCCCATCTCCTCAATGTATCTTATGCTGAACACAAATGTCTTTGCATTTGGCCTTCTCACTAACAGCTTAGCCTGTGTGATCCTTCAAGTCCTAATACACAGCTTACTTATAATCCCCCCGAGCAATCAGCTCTGCTGATCACTTCAGGAAGCAGCTCCCGGCCACTTAACTGTGATGAAATTACTTTGGCCTGCCCATCCTTTAAGCAAATCTCTGCAGCATAAACAGTTGGGACTCCAGCTCCTTCAGGGCTGACTTAATTGCTCTTCTCCTTAGCATCCCTTAAGCAATGGATTACTTGGTGTTTTCCTGCCCATCACCCCAGCTAGGGCGGGGACTGGGGGCTCAGCTCCACTCTTTCTGGTTTAGCAAAGAGAAAGGGGAAGGTTTAATCCAAGATGAATAGCTCAAAGGAGAGGCAGTTTGACACTGTGTGTATGCAGTGACTCAGGCGTCTGCAGCACAGGAGGGAGGTCTGTGCAGCAGCCACGCTGCTGGTGGAGACATCAAAAAGCAACGAGGGAACAATCGAATTCCAGGAAGCTGGAAAAGCAGCATCGTTGTGGGATGGAACTAAAGAGATTGTGGGTAAAGGATCCTGAATTCCCACAAACCCCACGCAGCAGAGCTGGGGTATCCCAGCTCCTCTTGGGACCATCCATAGCACAGGGAGTGGAGGACAGCAGTGCTGTGGACACAGCACTTCGTTTGAGAGGGAAGTCAGGCCTTTTTGCTTGTTGATGTGCAATCAGACCCCACGGTGTATGCCTGAGGGGTGTCCTAAGTCGGGGCTCCGCAGCACAACACCACGGTGTGAGAGCCTCGCTGGGCATCGCATGCTGGGGATGCTTTGGGGTGAAGAACCATGGGCTGCAGCACCTCATGGGTGAGGTGTTCACACCACGATGGAGGAGGAACCTCAGGGGAAAGAGCTCCAGCACAGCCATGGGTCATCAGGCCCTCATTCCGTGTCATGCTTGCAGCCGACTTTTGGAACACCCTATTTACTGCGTGACACCAGCGCACGGCTGCTGCGCTCCATGAGGTCCTTTCCCTCACTTTCCAAGGGGCAGCACTGTCCCAGCACGTCCCCGTCCCTGCCAGGAGGGATGCTGGTACCAGGGCCAGCAGCGAGGATGCTCCCGCATCCCCGATCCTTCCCGGCGGGGCGGTGCCGGTACCCGGGGCGGGCTCCGGAGCCGGGCGAGGCGGAGCCGTCGGGAAGCAGCGGGGCCGGTGGGTGCCCATGGCTCTGAGCCCGGGGCTGCTGCTGGTGGCCGGGTCCTTCGCCGCTTTCCGTCTGCTCAACCGGGGGTTGGAGCGCTGGGTGCCGCCGCCGCCGTCGGCCCGGCGCAACCGCTGGAAGTGGCGCAACATCTGGACATCGCTGGCTCACAGCGTGCTCAGCGGCGGCGGGGCGCTGGCCGGGTGAGCGGCACCGAGGGGACCCGGAGGGCATCTGGGGACTGGGGATGCTGGAGGGGAAAGGGGGCATCGAGGGACCCCAATGGGAACCTAGAACCAGGGGTCATACGGATGCTGGGAAAAGGGGCGTTGGGGAACCCTGAGGACATGGAAAGTGGGGGGCACTGAGCGATGGAGAAGGGATCACGGGACAAGAGCAGCAAAGGATAGGGAGACTCCCCAGGAAACAGGAGGACAGGGATGGCCATAACGGGACAATGGGGACAGGAGGGCTCCAGGGAGTTTCAGCAGCACCAGGTGGGTACCACGGATGCTGGCAGGGAATTGGGGATCCAGAGGCAATTCCCAGCACTCACAATCCTGCTCCCCACAGGTTCTGCCTCCACCCCGGGCTGTCTGAGGACATGGTGGGCACACACCCCCCCGGGGCACACAGCCTGGTGGCTGTATCTGTAGGTGAGTGGGAAGAGGGCTGCCCCCCATTCTTTCCCCTTTTCTGCCCCACCAAGGGGTCCCCAGGGGCTCGTTGGTGCCTGACACCAGCCCCTCAAGCCACGTCGCAGGCAGAGATGTCTCAGGCACCCCAGACAATTGCCCTATTCTTGGCGAAGGACAGTGGCTCCTTTCTGTCCTGCAGCATGCACAGCCGGGACGTACTGGGCTCCTGGCTGCCCACCACCATCCTCATGGGGCAGGCAGGGCTTGGAGCATCCTAAAAGTGCCCACGATATGGGGTTGGTGCGGGTCACCCCTCAGCTTCAAGCTGAATGTGTCATTGTGGGGAGTTAGGAGCTCTGAGCCCTCTGGCTGTGCGAATCCTTCCTCCTCCTGTCCCCTTGTCACCTCCTTGCAGATGTGTCACCAGCCCTGTGGCCAGGGCTAACGGGCTTCCCAGCATGGCTACAGCTCAGCAGGGAGGTCTGAGTGTCTAAAGGGTTGGTTTGGTGGCAGCAAACCCTGCAGCTCTTAAGGGATCCGACTCTGGAATAGGGGAAACGTCCATGTGCTCCATTCGCTCTCATCCTTTCTCCAGGAACAGATCTAAGCCATCACATCGCTGTGCCCATCATGTCCCTGGAGGGGCTGCCCAAACAGCT
>JBCJKH010019986.1:0-14066 GCA_039877255.1 Loriculus beryllinus
CTGATCCGCGCCCAGGGCGCCCTCCCCCCCCCCCTCCCTTTTGGTGGGAAGGCGCAGGAGCCCCTCAGGAGCCAAGCGCCTCGGTGCCTTGCGTTCCCTCAGCGACCATAACACCCACAACCCTTTGGTACCCGCTGGGTCCCCTCAGCACCCCTAAACCCATCCTCAACCCTTCGGTACCAGCTGGATCCCCTCAGGACACCTCCATTTCCTCAGCCCCCTGTGAGCTCCCTCCATCCCCTCGGGATCCGCTGCCCCAGTCCCTCAGAACCCGCCCGTCCCCATCCGCTCAGATATCCCCCCCCCTCCCCAATCCCCTCAGGATCCCACGAAGTTCCCCCTTGTCTTGATAAATCTCTCCCATCCCCTCACAGGATCCCCACTTAGATCCCCACTGTCCCCTCAGTCACCCAGCTGAGGTGACCTCCATCCCTCAGGTCCCGCTAAACCCCCTCAGGGCCTGGCTGGATCCCCCCATCCCCTCAGGATCCCATCGACCTCCCTTGCCCCATCCTTTAGGATCCCACCAAATTCCCGTCATCCCCTCAGTGTCCCATTAAATCCCTCCTCTGGCCGGAGCTGGGCTCACACAGGGGGGTGGCAGGGGCTCCCCTCAGCCCGGGCGCCATGTTCTACATGCACTTGCTGGTGAACAAGCGCGGGCCCCTGGCCAAGATCTGGCTGGCCGCACACTGGGAGAAGAAGCTCACCAAAGCTCACATATTTGAGTGCAACCTGGAGGCTACCATTGAGAAGATCATCTCGCCAAAGGTGGGCTGGGGAACCGGGAAGGTGGCCCTCAGGGAGCTGTGGGGCAGAGGGATCCCATCTTCCTAGGGAGCAGGGCTTGTTACCTCAGGGCTGCTCCAAAGCCACTGTGAGGGAAACGGTGCTGATTTTATTTAGCTCTCCTTCAAATAAACCCCTGTGAAATGGCACTTTTGTGACTATTGAAGTTGCAGTCGCGTTCTTGGAGGTCTGTGGCATGAGTTTAATGTGCAGCGTACGCCGCTGTTACCACAGTGCGTTCAGGTGGGCTTCTCCACACACGGATGGAGCTCCAGGGCCTGCTCTGTGGGCATCATGGCTGAGGGGTCCGAGGCACTTGTGAGGCAGCACCAGGGCATCGGTGCAGTGTGGAAACACTGCTCTTCCTCCAGAGAGCCCGCTGTACGACAGCACTTGGGAATGGTGGTGTTTGTGCCTCCAGAAGATGGAGAAGTCGGGTGCTGGTTCGTATCAAGGGTCTCATAAAGAGCCGTGACATGGTACATGGCTCTTGAGCAGAATGTGTTTGCTGATCTTATAATACGTAACTTTTGACATCTCATGACTGCTTTCAGTGGGCTTCCCCCAGGTCCCCCATTACAAGCAGCTAAATCCATAATTAAGCATACATAGTGCTTATGAGAGGCTCTACGACCAGTCCTCTCTGCCTTCCAGACAAGGTAAGCAAACAATGCAGGTAATCAAGGACCTCAGTCCTTGGCCTCTCCATTGCAACTGCATCCAAAGGAAGCATCCAAGGGAACAGTGAGGAATGCTTTGCACGGTCACCAGTCAATGGCTCAGGAGATCCAAAGATTTCAGCTGATGGAAGCAGATTTTTATTATCTTTTCCCCTATGAGAACACCTCCTTGCTATTTGACAGCCTGAATCCCACTGGCCTGCATGGGTTACCATTAACAAAGTGCTGTTAAACTGATACTGTATGGAAGTGTTTTCCAAAAGGTATTAGATGAATACCCCCTACTTTCCCTTTTATGCTGTCCTGCCTCGCATCAGCCTCCCTGAGTGTGCTTGATGCAGGAAGACTTTGTATAAATAAGGCCATATTATGGCCTTTATTTGCATAAATAAGGGCACAGGTGTGGTGTCTGCTCAGTTAAATAACCCAAGTTTCAAATACTGGTTTATGCACAGCTGCTTGCTGTTTCAGGGTGTGTTACCCTGTTTGTTGGCAGTTAGTTGAGATGATTTAGATAAAGGAAGAGTTTCAGTTCAGGCCTCACACTTTGGCATGGCAATGTTTAGCAACAGAAGCAGCTAGAGGTTTCTAGGCTCTGTTCATGATCCTCTGCATCAGCACAAAGCCCTGTTGAATTTCAGAGCTCTGTACCGGTGTATGATACTGGAACTCTGTCACTGCTGTGCAATAGTTCCATTTGAATGGAAAACCAGTTCCATTTTAATGGGTTTGCCCCAAATCCTAACTCTTGGACAACCCTTTTAAACCATCACAGTTTACAATAGCCCTGCGGACCTCTGGACACTTACTCCTCGGAGTGGTACGGATTTACCACAGGAAAGCCAAGTACCTCATGGCAGACTGCAGTGAAGCTCTGACAAAAATGAAGACAGCCTTTCGCCCTGGTACGTACAGAGCTCTGCATCTTTCCACCTCTCATTTTAAAAGGTAATTGTGGATATTCCTGTTAAATACACATTATTGACCCCAAACATACCAGTGGCCTACTGCTGATGTTTAATTTAATGCCATTTCAGGTCTTTGACTCCTTTAAAAGAAGCAGTATCTTAAGTGTTCTTATTAGGAGAAGCTTCAATTCAGCCTCCATTGTTAGCTAATTGATTTTAATTTCTGATGACACCAGCAGCACTCTAACAGAGTGTTAGTGCCAGACCTGACAGTGGGTTTTGAACTCTACCCATGAAGCCAGTGAGAAGGGAGCAGACACGGCTGGATCCTTTCCCAGCTGGCTGGATGTTTGTCATTCTTAGGCAGCAAAGGAGGAGGCACTGTTGTCTAATAAAAGGCTAACAACAGGACATCAGCATCTATTGTCAGCCCTAATGTGCTTTGTGACCTGGGCTGTTTGCAGAGCAGCAAAAGACTACTCTACATTGATCTCAAGGACAGGATCACAGGATTAAAGAATTAATTAGGTTGGAAAAGACCTTTAAAATCATTGAGTCCAACTGTTAACCCAGCCCTGACAAGGCCTCTAAGCACCACATCTACATGTCTTCTAAATACCTCCAGGTTTGGTGCCTCTATCACTGCCCTCAGCAGCCTGTTCCAGTGCTTAACAAACCTTTGGTGAAGCTTTTTTCCCCCCGCAATATCCAGTCTAAACCTCCCCTGGTGCAGCTTGAGGCTGTTTTCTCCTGTCCTATTGCTTGTTACTGTCCAGGGATGCTGTCATTCTCCATCAGAAACAGTTAGAAGTGATCTGACTTAGGAACTAACCCTGTTCTGAGCAAAAGATTGCATTGGATGACCTTTGGAAATCCCTTCTCACCTGAATTGTTCCTCGATCCTCTCATTACTGAGTATGTGCACTCTCACTTTATTTGATGCTGAAGAGCAGTTACGCAGACACTTGGAGAGGGAAAGAAAACACAATAATTCATCTGAAGCAGTGTGGAAGACTCCAGGCTAAATGTCAGCTCTGAGGATCTTCCAGGGACTTCAAGTAGCTGTTAATAAACCCCATATATTTACTTTATCTCATGTTCTGTAGCAGCAGACTGCTGTATCTATAAAAAATGTGGTGTCTAAAGTCTATGTAAAGGAAGGACTTTACTTCCACTTTGGAGTCCTGTTGACACAGGGCCTAAGCTTTGCCCTTCTGTTATTAGAACAGCAGCAGTCCTGCCTGACAGGTTTATAGTTCCAATACACATATGTGGGAGAGCATTACTTTTACCTTATTGATACTTACTTTGTGCTGTTGTCTGTCCTAGGCCTTGTTGACCTTCCCAAGCAGAACTTTGAGGCTACTTATCAAGCCATTACACTACCTGAAGAGTTTCATGATTTTGAAACCCCGCTACCTGATGTAAAGTAAATGCTTACCTCGGTTTTATTCAGTATTTTCAGAAGTAAAAGATATCCTCATGTTATCTGATCAAGACTCAGGTGGAATTGTTTGGCTTTGATACCTGGATTCTCCTAAGTGCTGAGTCAGCTTTGTGAGGCTGCAGGCACAGAAGCTGTGCTTTTGTTAAGCCCCTCAAAGTCTGTTTAATCAACAGCCTTTTACAATGCAATAATGCATGAACTTAGAGTTCAGGGTTTCAAATTGCCAGAGTGAAGCCTGCAAACCACTCTCTGACCTCAGGAGAAGATAGTGTAAATCCTGTTGTAAAAGCAAGGGAGCTCTGGTGAGTAACCTCACCATGGTGTACTGCTCCCTTGTGTAACTGCGTTTAATTTCTGGCTCTTTGGGGCTGGTGTATTTTATCAGCAGCAGTCAGCTTGGCTCCTGATGAAAAGCCAGCATATTTCATTGGCTTTCCTGACACAAATCAGCATTAATGTAGAAACACTGATAGAAAGCAGGAGGCCAAGGCATGTTGTGATAGCTCTGATGCCCCCAGGGGTCTGGGATAACGGATTTCTCCTGAGGCTTTCTCTGTATCTCGTCATGAATGCAGTTTGATGGGGTCCGTTTAGGGTTCTCCAGCTACCTCCTGGCCAGGACAGGGTCAGTCCCCACTGTGTGATGTACATTGGAGGCTGCACAGAGCTCTGGCCAGCCCAGGTGGTGGCCTCCTGCTTGCTTGGAGGTACCACTGTTAATAAACACCCAGCACCTGGTTTCCAAATTCTTATTTTTAGCTTTTAGAGGAAACTTAAAGCAGGGAAATTTCTCCATACGCCCCTAACTGGCTCGACTGCAAATAGCCTTGGGGAAAAAATGTTCTCTCCTTGAGGATCAGCCAGGGTGTTTACAATGCCGTGGAAAACAAGCTGTCTTTGGGTGTATATGATGAAACATCAGATTGACTACTTTTTAGAAGCAAGTTTTCACATTCCAGCTAAATGCTCAGTGACTCTCAGTTCTCCTTTTATTCTTTGTGATGTTTTTTCCATCAGTGCCATTGATGTTGCTGAACACTTCACCTTGAACCAGAGCAGAGCTGAGGACATCACACTCGCAGAGGATTATGAGAGCAATTTACTCCTTTGTGAGAGAAACTTTGGTGAGAAAAGTTGAGAAATTAGGAATATTCCCTAGGGAAAAGTGTGTTTATGCAAAATTTGGTACAGTCTGTGTCCTTCCCACATGTGAAAAGCTGTTATTTGTGCTGATTGCTCTGTCATACTGTTTTATGCTTAAATTTTTGTGTAATGACTCCACATAAGTAGTATAATGTGATAGCAGAGAATTAAACCCAACACTCTGCTTTTTACTGGATTAACTATAGGTTGGTTTTTGTTCCCTTTGAGGCATTGGGGCATCTTACAACCTTTTAAAAATGATTGGAAGCACTAGGAACTGGATAGATACATGTTTCAAAGATTCCTGAAGATAAAACATGGGATATTCTGTGTTTCTTCAGATGACGAACCAGAAGCCCTGAGGAAACAAAGCTTCTTTGATGGCAGCATCTTAACAAGCAGTAACAGTCTTGTGGTGGATCGCTCTGTGAGTGTGAGCGGGGACAAGTCTGCTCTGCGAGAGGAGACCTTCTGTTTTGAGTATGACTGCTTTGGAGATGAGGGGGATGCTGCAGATATGATAGGTAGGCTTGACACAGATAAACAGGATCAGTTTCTTTCCAAATATTTTTATTCTGGCAGGAAAACAAACAGGACAGAGTGAAAGTGATTGCTTTCAAACATAAGTTCTGTTGGTTTCCTGTTGAATTCATGCTTCCTTTGCATTCTACTTAGCACTGAATCTATGAGGTATGACTGACATGAGAATCCATGCCAGACATTGCCAAATAAAAATGTTTTAAAGGTTATATTTCAGGGGTTTAGAATTAAAGGCATTCTGGTTATACTTACTGTTGAACCATTTAGTTCATATTTTTGAAGGTGAAGCACTGCAGCATTTTTATCCTTATCGTAAGAGCAAAGGCAGCAAAGGAGCTTCTACATCTTTATGGCTTAGAGTAGTTACATAAACCTTTTCAGATTTATACCTTTTAAACAATATCAATATAATACTTCTCAGAGCAACAGTGAAAACTCAAAGTGAAGAGTAATCCTCTCCTCTTTGCACCCCTGAAAGCCATCATTCCACTGCAGCCACTTGTGGGAGCTGAGCGGGTTTTGTTTGCTGAGGATTAACCTTAAATAAGTCCCATTAGTTTGTATCAGGTTATTTCATGGCTACTAAGGCTTTGAGTGATTGAAACAATGTGTTTTATATGTAAGAAATCTTGTTGAGGGATGAGCACACAGGCCTGGATCAAGACATTCTTGGTATGGAGGAAGAAAACCCTTTTTCCCAAGAGCCACTGGAGAACAGCACAGCTGGTGAGTCTGCAACACCCACCCTGCTGTCCTCACACCAGCCCCTGCTCCTGCACTAGTGCCTCGAGTTGCTCACACTCAGCTTTGTACCATGTCCCATTCCTTTTGCTTTGGTTCATTTGTTTTACCTTTTTTTCCCCCCCTAATATTCTTCATCCTACATTTTGGGTATAATTCAATTAGACCTGGGGATGCCTGGTCTGTAACTTGACATTGCTTAGAAATACTTTGGTATGACATCCTGTTGGACACACTGTTGATACACCTGCTGCCTCCACAGCAGGAGATCACTTCTGGAGGGGAAAGAAAACTGAATGAGGGCTTGCTGTAACTTTGAACTTCACCTATGGGTATTTCTGGCTTCATATTTCAACAAGTGACACTTCAGTAAGATCATCAGGTTGTTGTTTGTCTTCTTTTGGTTTGATACCAGTGACATTGAGTCCTAAAAAGTGTTTCTGGAAGTTTTTTTATGTCTTAAATGCTTATAACCCCCCCCACAATGTTACTTTAAAACTGTGACATTACAGACAAAATCATAGTTCTCTAATTCTGATCTTCTTTGTCTGATATCATTCTGTGGTGTGAGATAAAAAACTTCACAAGATAGAATAATTTCTTAAATTCTGGGTCATTTTCTGGGTTTTCTTATAGTTGAGTCCTGCTGTGCAGACACCACCAGTAAGGATGTCAGTCACCTAGTGAGTGAAACCACACTTGTGTTGAAAGAAGATGATGGATTCCTGCTTGAGCCACTTGATGCTGCAGGTCAGAACGTGACCAGTTTCTTGCTGAATGTTTGCATCAACAAGTTCATGTTGACACTATTATTTAGCATTCTGGAATTTTCCAGCCTGCCAAAACAATATTCAGGAAGTTATGGCCATATAACCAATCCCTGGCTTTCTTTTCTGTTTACTACATACATCTTAATCCAGCTGCTAAAGAATTAAACTGACAAATACAGATATTCATTAAGAGGTAATGAAACCTGTTGAGGACACCAGCAGTTCTTGGAATAATTAATTTCCTGATGGATTAGAGAGAGATTATTCAGTCCTGGTGGCATATCATGTGTCCTCATTAAGTTCTCATGTTCCTGGTTCTTTGGTGCAATAGTCATATGTCTTCTGCCATTAAACGTGTGTGAAGTTCCTGCACAGGAATACAAGGAGTGTATGTATGAATACCTTTGATGAAGTGGCCCATGCACTTGTACTTTGGTTTTCAAGTCTGTGTGATGTTTTGGGACGTTGTCAGCCTGTCTGAGTCCAGTACCTGTTTTGTATTTGAGTGTTCTGTGAATAGACATTATTTAGACCTTCTTTTCTTTAGCTGTCACCCAGAGGAAAAAGAATAAAAGAAAGAGGAAGTTGTTTGTGGATGTAGACAAGGAACTCACCTGCTATGCCATGTACAACCAACTGAACAACTGCACAGACATCATGGCCACCTTAGACCTCGCCCCCCCAACCAAAAAAACAATGCTGTGGAAGAAATCTGGAGGTGTGGATCAACTCCTGTCCCACACGACACAGCTGCTGCTTCCTGCTAAGCTGCAAATGGTAAAGATCGAGTCCCTGCAGGATTTTATATCACTGTCTAGGTTAGGAGCTCACAGTGAGAGGTTTTTCAGGCTTGGGTTGCTGTGAACTCCTTCCCATGTGCATGTCATCACTGAAGTCCTGTTTTGCAGTATAGTTGGGTTGGATACCTGATGATTATTTGCATGCTCTCGACTGGAGCAGTTGCTCCATTAGGAAGCCCACCTGTAGAGCTCAGGGCTTTCATCTCCAGCTGTCCACGACCAAGTGAAAGATGACAAAAAAGCCATGAGAGCTGACATTTAATTTCATAGAGTCATAGAATCACAGAATGGTTTTGGGTTGCAAAGGACCTTAAAGATCAAAGCCTTTCCTGTCCTCATGTAGTATCTGACAGATTGTTCAAAGAAGATAAAGAAGAGCTAAAGGTGATAATGAGAGCCCCAATATAAGCTACATGCAGCAGCCTTACTGCAGTGCCTTGTGCTGTGTGGCTTGGTGAGGGCAGGGCAGCAGGGGCTCCAGGCCAGCAGCAGCACTGCAGGTTCACAGCAGCACAGCTTCACCACTTGAGTCCAGGAACAGAATTACAGCTCACTCTCCCAAAGATGAATGTTATTCACACACACAGAGCTGCAGATCCTTCCTTACTGGCTGGCTTCAAGGAAAAACGATCCAGGCTGTTCCTGAGATGTTTCTTCATGGAGTTCACTGCAGTGTTGACGCTGCAGAAAGCTATTATTAAAAAATAAATTAAAAAATCCAGATTTTCAGAATGACCTAATTCAAATACCTAAATTCTGGGTTGCAGTAACTGATCCACAGCTTGGATTGATATCTTTGTGTTGGTGCTTGCAAATAATGTGATGTGGTATTCTGAAAGCAAACCAGCACAAATAATTGTTTGCAGTTCCTTGCAACATGCTTCAAGAGTCATGGATTTAAGATTAGAAGGAAGGAAATACAGAGGGAGTCTGAAATGGAGGAAACAAGAAAACAGCAAGAGACTACAGGTAATGTTTTAACTCTGTTGTTGCAGAATTAGCTGTTAGAAAATACTTTCTGGTTTACCTTTTTACCGTTTAAGAGAATGAGCAGTATTGTACAAAACAAAGGCCAAAAAAAAAGTTACACGTTGAGGAAATTGGCTGTAAATTATTTATTTTGAAGTGCTCTTTGTTTTTATAAGTACTTTGTTGTTCTTTTGTTCCTAAGCTCAGAAATTGATTTTTTTTTGTCTTTTTCTTCCTTGTGGCATAAGGAGGTATTTTTGGGTTCACTTTTGCTTCTCTAATTGTCTACCACACAGCAGATTTGTTTTAAAACAGAACAAAAGCTTCCCACCTTTTCTGTTTAATCAAACCACTCTCCAGATTTCCAAATTCATGTCAATAACATGTATTTGTATCTTGAAGACAGCGTTTGGGTTAATACCAAGCGAGAGGAAATGTCTTATTTCAGATGTGCTGAGGTGATGTATCTGCTTTCACCCCTTTGCTCTGCTAGAAATACAATCTGGGTGTATGCCTCGATTCATCAGCAGAACCACCTCCTGCAGTGCCTAAAGGTCAACTTCTAGGAAAGGGAAAACTCTCTTGGCATGTTCTTCTTCTTCCGTGGTCTGATTGGGAATGATATTTATTCTGTATTTAGTCCTTCTGGCTCTTGCTCTCAAATATTGCTAATGAGGGTGTGACTGTTGGGTTTCAATGTATTTTTAATGACAGATACTGCTAGGAATTGCCTCTTAAACCTTGTTTTTTTGTTAATACAGAGATGCTGATACTAGAAGAGCCAAGTTTCCTGCAGGAGTCAGCTCATTCAAGCACTGAGAGAAAAATCAGACATGATTCGTTTATGTTGCCATCAGAGAATAACAGAAATGGAACTGATGATCACTGCGGTGAAACTATAGTGAGCAGTTTCCATAAGTTTTAGACACCTAAATGTATTTCTTGGTGTTGTATTATGCCAGGGTTCCATTTAAAGCACGTTAAGAAGTGCCTACTACCTGTTTGAAGATATGCTAGAGGCAGCTGATAGTTTATTTAGAGGCATAAAAGTTTGTTTATAAGCACTTCGGTAGACACAATGAATTAATGATTAATTAAAATGTCTATTAATCCATATAGATTGCAGTCAGATCACTAATTATACATGAAAGCTAAATGTGAAATAAAGCCTCTATACTGCAGAGGTCAATCTAATCATCTTTCTAAAGGATAAAACTTACCTCTTGTGTCTCATATTGAGGAAATAAGTAATAGCAAATCATCTATTTCTGCTGTCTTTACTCAGGCTGAGGTACAAGGGCATTCCTTAGGGAATATGAGGCTTGTTAAAGTTGGAAAAGCATGACAAAGTTGGATCTAATAGTAGCAGAACATGTAGGGTCTGTGCCTGAAGCAAGCCTGTAGGTGCAGAACAGCTGGAGGATGAATACTACAGCAAAGTCCTTTCCTAGGTGGAATGTAGTAAAAATAGGCACTATTCCATCATTTTGGAAAACATTTCTTGTAATACATTCTTGGAGCAGAATTGTGTAATTGGGATTTGCACTGTACCCATGAGCTGTAACTCTTGTTGATCACTCTCTCTTCTGACAGCAGGGTGCAATGGTTTTGTCAGAGAGCTCCTCACTGGTGACCAATATCCTGGGCCAAGAAGCTGAAATGCAGCAAGCTGAGCTAACAAACGTATGTGTGCTCCAGGCTGACTGCTCTGGCCTGTGTCACACTCTGTTCTTTCTCAGATAGATTAAAATAGCAGTGATGGCATCATGGCCTTGTTTGGCTGCACTCATATCACCTTTAGCCTTCAGAGGTTAAACCCAAAGCCTAAACCCAGATTTTTGAACAGCCTTTTTTGACCCTGGCCAGCACGAATGCTGTCACAACCCAGGCATGCAGAGCGGTCTCTTCTTGGGGAGCTGCCTCTCCAGGCCTCAACGGGACCATCTCCACAATGCTACCATGCATGCGAGCTGCTCCTTGGTAGCAGAAAGAACATAGTTAGCATTCTTTTCTGTTCCACAAAGCCTTGTGTGACCACAGAGGTGTCAGAGGTCCCAGATACCCTGAGTACGGCCCCCAAAATGCCCAGTTCCAGCTAGGATTTTCAGTTAGACCTTTTGTCCTTGTTATCATACACATGCCACCTAACCTCCTGTTCTATTCCCTCTTAAGGAGCTCATGGGGAACAGGAAAGGCAGTGAAGAAATCAGATGGAACAAAAGAACTCTCCAGTTCTTAAAAGCCTTACAGGTACCAGTGCTGGATTTTATAATTAGATGCCAAACCCAGGTGTTGATTTCAGTTGGACCCTGTCAGAATTCTCTTCCTTACAGAATCCCAGATGGGTCTGGGTTGGAAGGGACTTTAAAGCTCATCCAGTTCCAATCCCCTGACACAGGCATGAACACCTTCCACTAGAGCAGGTTGCTCCGAGCCCTGTCCAACCTGGCCTTGAACACTTGACCGCATTACTGCTGTTGTGTTTCCTTGGGTATTTACTTGGGAAACCACGATTCTGAGTGCCTGACATGGTCCAACAGAAGTGTCAGACTATCTCCTCCTTATAGAATCAAGGAATCATGGAATGGTTTGGGTCTGAAGGGACCTTTCATATAAGTGTAGCCATTAAAATCCAAGAAATAATAACACTTAATTAGCTGTGGCACTAATTGCCTGTGACAGAGGTGGGTACCCAGCACCCAGAGAGCAGGCAGTGATGAGTTCTATTGGTTTGGATGCTGAAAAGCATTTCAGATGTGCTTCACCTGAAAATCCAACCTGACTGTCCTGCTTCCCTCCTGCAGCACCTGAAGAGATCTGGGGTGAGCTCCTTCAGTTTCCAGGATCTCAGTCGGAAAAACAACCGGAAAGAGGCCGCAGCCAAGTTTTACATCCTGCTGGTGCTGAAGAAGCAGTCGGTTGTGGAGCTCAGGCAGAGCGCTCCCTTCGCTGACATCACAGCCACCACTGGCCCTATGTTTGATGCTCACTGACCTCAGGTCAGAGCCAGATAAGCCACCAAAACTCAACCTGATTGATTGATTGATGATTTTCCAGCAAATGGATTCTTGGGGAAAACTGATTGAATGTCTTGTTAAACCATGGAGCCACCACTGAGCTATCGTATAACAGGCTTGTGCCATGTGCCACCGTGCACCACCATGGTTACCAACATGTTCCCTAGCTTGTTTAGTTTTAATATAGCTGGTTTGATGATAAACAGTTACTTATTCTGTTAATAAAATATCACTAAAATACATTGGGGAGGGATTTATGTTGTGAGGGGTTTTAGAAAAAGTTAAAATCCTTTCTGGGAGACAGGATTTAAACTAACACACGTGTCAATTCTCACACCATTGGTAGGAGAAATCTGCTGAGTTCCCTGTATCCAAAATCCATCTATTTGCAATGATTCCTTCCAGAGAATGGCCAGTGCTTGCTATTTCAAGGCCCAGTGAGGCAGTGCCTCCAGCATTGTTTCCCTCTGTTCAAGCAGGGAAAGGTTACAAAGTCCATGGAAGAGTCACATAAGCATTGGGACAAACCCTCTCCTCTGCAAATCCCCCAGTTTCACGTTCCATGGAGCATGTTCACTTAGGGATGATCCCTTTTATTTATGTGTAGCCCTATTTAAAAATGGCTGTTAAAGGAAATCTTGTAGCTCTTTGCATTTGCATTTAATTTAGGATGAGTTTTAACACTTGTTCTGTCATGTGGTGGTGTTTTTCAGGCACACTGAACCCATGCAGGTGGCTGCGGGTACATTCACCCTCTTACCATGAAATCAATAAAACCCAGAACACGATGTCTCCTGTGCTCCTTGGTGTTTGTGCTCGAAGTTCAAACTCTGGCATCTCCTTCTCGGAGTCAGTGTTTTGGGGGATTGTCTTACAATTTGGAAGGATGGAGGATGTTGGTGTCCAGGTGGTCATGGTGTATTTGTGTAGAGCCTGCGCTAGGCCTGGGGCTGGGGCTGTTCCACCTGGATTCTTCCTTCTATTTGATAAAATAAGCAGTAAGAAGCCTTTGCTCACCATGGCGTTACCTCTCTGGCTGTAAGAGAGGGGTAAACAACCCTGTTTGGTAAAAATCTTCCCATTTACCGCAAGAGAAATGGCATTTTCCTTTTCTGATGGGAATGGGAGTGCTGCTTTCCAAAAGTGCCAGGCCAAGACTGCACCTGAGGGTGGTGTGTTTCCCTTTCCTGTTTTGGGACTAATTTTATCTGGGAATCAGGTACCAACCTGGGCTCAGGAAAGGGTTTTGTTCCCTAAATCTGACTCTCAATAAGTGCATGGCCAAAGGAGGAGTAAAAACCTCACCCCCATTCCCCTGCACCAGCCCCGATCCCCACCAGCACAGAGTCCAGTGAGCCCCTGTGCAACAGAGGGAGGGGAGGGAAGGAGAAATCCTGTTATTCTCCCCCAAAGCCATCAGAAATGACTCTGCATCTCCCACCGGCATCGCTGCCACATTGTAAGAGCAGCTCCAGTGGCAGCAGAGGCAATAGCACGTTCATTTTCCTTTCAGGGAAAGCAGCTCTGTGCTGGATTCACCAGGAAAGAGGGAAACAAAAGGAGGCTGGAGGCAGGCAGGAAGAGATGAGAGGCAGGAGACGTGTACATCGAAACGAGTCCGTGTGTCGGAATAAATGAGGTACAGACCTTGCAGGAAATAGGTCGGGAACAGAGTGCAGGTGTTCCCAGAGCAGGTTTGTCAGAACTTGGGAATAACGGTGGGGAGTGAAGGGAGCCTGTGAGGGCAGGGGGAGCACAGGGACCTGAGCATGGGTTTAGCTCAGAGCCTTGGCCTCAGCTCCAGCCCCAGACATGGAGCAGGTTCTGCTCGACCCCATCAGGGTGTGAACTGCTTCCACCTGCAAGCATGTACATAGGGTGTTAAGGACACGTGTGTAACATGGGCACACATATGTGTGCACATCACTGCTCTCCCAGGCTGCAGCCACCCTTGTGTCCTTTCAGCTGTGATAACTGGGGCAGAGATGGAGCCAAAGCCAGTCTGGACCAGAGCAGTGATTGTTCCCCTGCACTGGGCACTGGTGAGGCTGCAACTGGAATCCTGTGCTCAGCTCTGGGCCCCTCACTGCAAGAGAGACATTGAGGGGCTGGAGCAGGGCCAGAAGAGGGCAGCAGAGCTGGTGCAGGGCCTGGAGCCCAGGCGTGATGGGGAAGGGCTGAGGGGCCTGGGGGGTTCAGTGTGGAGAAGAGAAGGCTCAGGGGGGACCTGATGGCTCCCTACAAGTGCCTGCCAGGAGGATG
>JBCJKH010019992.1:0-17876 GCA_039877255.1 Loriculus beryllinus
CCAACCTGGCCTTGAACACTGCCAGGGATGGGGCAGCCACAGCTTCTCTGGGCACCCTGTGCCAGCACCTCAGCACCTTCACAGGGAAGAGCTTCTGCCTAAGAGCTCAGCTCAGTCTCCCCTCTTTGAGCTTAATTTTCTATCATCTCAACAGTCAGTGTGGTAGGGAGTCAGCCTGGCAGCAGTTAATGGTCACCTGAAAGCTGCATCTCATGTTTTTTCACAAACACTTAAAAATTGGGATGTGAGCGGAATACAAGAAGACAGGGAAAGTAGTAGGGGATTGCCAGAGATAGTAAAAATGGGAGGAAATATTTCATGGAGGTCAACTTCCCATCAGACTGCTGATTTAATTTTTAAAAGGAAATCTCTCTGCTTTCAAAACATGGAAATTGTTCAAGGCCCATTAGGGAAGTGGTACTACATCAAACACAGAAGATCTCTAATAAGCATTTCCCACAACTAAATATCTCCCCTATTGTTGTGAGGAGGGCAGGAATAGAAAATGAGGTTTGAGTTCAATCCACAATGCAGGTTCAGTTTCTGCAATGAGGAAGCCAAATAACTTCAAACAGGGAGGATGATTCTGGAGTCAGCCAGATTTAGGCACTGTTGAATTCTCAGGTACTGAGAACAGGCCTAATGAAGTTTGTGGTGGTCAGGAATATTATCCGTGCTGTCTGATTAAATGTGGGTTGTGACTGTCTTATAAAGATGAGGTTTTAGGTTGTCTATTGTTTTGATGGGCTGAGGCTTGGTAAGCTTTGCTGTAGGTTGCTATTAATGGTTTATGTTACAAAAAAATGGAAACTTGATGTTTTGTGCAAGGGAATTTTATGCTCTGGCTGCTGGAAATTGTTTTGTTGTTGCAATTTTCAGCTTGAATGTCTTGGTGAAGAAAACTTGTAGCCAAGTCACCCCTTGTCAGTAAAGTGACTTCTTTAGTGGGTGTCTATCAAGCCTTCAAATGCTTCAAATGACTTTTCTTGCAGTTTGCTCATCAGGTCATAGTGTCATTTAATGCAGCAGTAGATAACTTGGCCTTAACTAACATCAATGGAAACAGCTGGGGTTGGGAGACTGAGTACTTGCCTCTTGATCTTCAGTTGTACATCAGCAATGGGCTGCTACCTCCCTGTGCCTGTTTCCCCTTCTAATTGAAAAGCCCTCTGTGAGTAGGGCTGCAGCAGGGACAGCCTGTTACCGCCTGATAAACACCCAGTACAGCCTGGTTCCAGCCTACTGCAGCACCTGTGCTTTGGTGTTGGAGATGTTCATGTCTTCTGCCTGAGAAGGACTTGTGGTCAGTGGTGCATTACAAGCTTCAGTCTCTTTTGTCCTCCTTAATTAAACAAGTCTCTTGTGTTCATGCCTCCAGCTTGTACATAGATCTGGCTGATGATGCAGCATCTGCTTTGCTGACTGACCTATTATTAGCACAGTTCAGAAATTGGCTTCTAGGACATGAGCTTTCCTGATCGTTGGGAGGATAACTGATCTCTGTGTGCCTGTCACTGCCACCTCTGCTGAAGCTCTGCCAGTTCAGGTACTTCTATTTAATGCTTCATATCCTGGCTGTTTCTCCTCCCCACTATGATTCCCGGTTTGTGTTTTAACCTTTAAGAGAGATGGCGTACTGAAAATAATGATCTTTAATGCAGTCTCCATCCATGTGATCTTCCTGTGCGAGCACATGCACTGCACCAGTAATCAGTGTTACGTGATAAATGTGTTTTATAAGTTTTGGTTCCTTTCTTTTTTTTCCCCCTCTTACTTAGGAAGTTGGAAGAAAATTCTTCAAATACAACTGGCTGGTAACAAATGTCAGTACTTGCCATACTTGCTTTAAGGCTTTCTACCATTAAAAATGTGGACTTGATCCTGCTTCCCTCTCCTTTGCTTTTATGCCTACCCTTGGTATTTTACAGTAGCTCTGCACACTTGCAGCTGGCATCACACAGAGCAGAAATAATAAAGCCCTTGGCTTTTCTGTACAGTGGTAACAACGTACTCCATTGTACAACATGGGCTTGGGGGTGGTGTGTAAGGACAGAAGATGCTCTGTACAATGCTCTGTAGGATCCTTTCTTAGAGAATTATGTTTACTTTAATGACACCTTTTCTTATATATCCAAGTACTGGGAAGAACCAAACAACCTCACATTACAAATCATGAGATTTATGTTCACTGTGTGTGTCTCCGGCTGTTCTTTTTGAGCATTTCTAACTGCACAGATACTGTTTACATCACCAGTCTCCTCCAAATAGTCTGCTGGATTGGGAGGGTTGTGAAATCCACAGGCAGCCTCTGCCAGGGGTGTGTATACTCTGTTGTCTGCAGCCTGGCTTTCCACTCTCCTGACATTTTTGTTGCTGCATCCCCTCCACAGGCAGCAGGTTTGGTACTGAGAATCTGCCCTAGCTCTGGTGAACGTCAGACCCCCCAAAAGGGAGGCTGTGTCTGCAGAGGCTGTGCCTTCCCCTGCCTGGGCTTCGTGTATGTGTCAATAGTCAAAGCTCCTTTTTCACCTTTTCAGAGTCAGGGCTCTTTACCAGGCAGGAAATGAGTATTCATCTTCATTACTTGTTCTAATTAATCTTGCCACATAGGCACATTTCCCGGTACACTGTGACTTCTTGACGTCATTGTCCAGCCTTCACTTACTAGCAAAAAACAATAACAGGTGTGTTCTCATCTCTGAGACCTACTTATAGCATCGCAGCTCAATGATGTCAAATTGTACCTCATGCCCTTGTGCTGGGGTGGAAGGAGTAGGGGCTGTGATATAGAGGACTTAGATTTCTGTTTTCATTTGTGTCCCAGGAAGAGTAATTTCCAGTATCTGAATTTCTAGTGTGGACATTGAGCCTGCTTTTTAAGCCTGACTCATGCCTTTATCCAAGATGTGCTCTGAATTGTGTGAGAGGAACAAGATGTCCTATTGTACAAGAAAACTGTTAGTGAAGAACCAGAATTCAAATCCTGAATCTCCAGGGCACGTTATCACAGAATCACAGAATGGTTTGGGTTGGAAAGAGCCTTAAAATCGTCCAGTTCCAACCCTCTGCATGGGCAGGGACATCTTCCACTAGCCCAGGTTGCTCCAAGCCCCATCCATCCTGGCCTTGCACACTTGCCTGTCCAGTTAGCCCAATACAATTTTGTCTGTGGGGTATATATGACATTGCTATTTCAAGGCTGCAGTGAGACATCAGAAGTGACATTCTACCCCTGCACCACATTTCAAGGAGCTCTTGTACTGGCTGGGAACTACCAGAACCTATCCCTGATTTCAGGGATGGTCACAATGTGCCCTTGCAGAGCTTTACTGAGCCTTTTACCTCTGCCATGGCTGTACAGATCCAATTAGAAGGTTGGTGTGCTGCTGACTGGACAGTGGTACATCCCTGGCTGCTCCAAATGGCAGAGTGTCTCAGAACTGGAGAAGTCCATGGGTTGTTAGATGGTATCACACAGATGTGCTGCCAGCTGTTTTGGGTACTGCTTATTGATAGCTAACTCTAGCTGACCTAGTGAATGCTGCCTTGCATTCTATTCAACTACCCAGGGAGCTGATTATCTCTGGTAGATAAGCAGCAGTAAGTGCTGTTTAACAGGAGTAATACTAAAGGTATTGATTAGCAGAGTACAGCTCTGGTACCAAGTGATGCTCGATGAAGCCCATGTTAAAACAGGAATGAAATTCTGAAGACAGCTTTTTGTCTTGTATTCTAGGTGCTCTGGGTTTACTCAGGGCGGTTTGACATAAGGCCTTATTTAATAAAAATAAAGGGGAATACCAATGCCTGAAAATTAGGAATATGGCCAAAAAATATGCAGGGAGTGTCATTAGAGAAACATATGTAATTTATCTCAGGCAATTTCAACTTTGAGACTGGGAAAAGTAAAGAATACTCTGTATTTAAGTGATCTGTCTTTAAGAACAATACAGTATCTTACAAAAGGTGATTTTATTGTATATTTTTCCTAAAAATAGAGAAAATTGAAGTGGGTTTTTGCTTTTAATCCTGATTTTCTTGCAAAATAGTAAAATGAGCACAGGACTATGTTGTTGGTGAAGAACATCCTTCTAAATGAAGGCCAGACTTAGGACTTCCTGAGCTGTTTTTCCTTTTGCCTAAAGTCCATGTTGTGGTGGCACATCTTCAAGTCATCTACCGGGTGCTTCTGCCAGCCAGTTCTCCATAACCTGATCTTCACTCCATCACTAGCCCATGCTGTAATTAAAAGTTCCCAAAGGGAAGCTGGCATCATGTGTGTGAGCAGCAGCAGAGCTATCCTAAGGACAGTCTGAGCCTTTTAGTTGTCATCACCTTCCTAGCAGTCACACAGGACTAGATTCAACCATTTAATATCATATATGCTTCCCCTGCTCAAGGAGAATACGTGGTTGTTATGATCCTTTGGGGATATGAAGGTAGCTGAAACTTTGCCTTTCAGTCCTGTAGCTCAGGGCTTTTCCCCTGAATTTAAATTGGCCGTAAGGTACAGATCCACAATGGCTTTTTTAGTAGCATTGCCTTAAGACCACTGTGGTGGGTTACAGTAATACAATGGTCCATAATTCAGTGAGGTGGCTAACAAGTAACTGGTACTTGACAGCAAAGAAAAATGCCTCGGCTATTTCATTTTAAATAATACGTCTGTCAGTGCCCTGTAAATACTGTATTCAGGGGAATGTGGTAGACAGTGTGCCTTCTGTAGGTGCAAATAAATCCTCTGCAGTGTGTGGGTTTGAGTTGGGTGCAGACTACGTGTATGCAGAGCGAGCCGGCTTGTTCACATAGGATGTGATCAGCAAGTGTCATAGTCTAAAATTATCTCAGCCAAATCTCTGGCTTTGCATTGTACCCTCTGCAGACGGAACCAGAAGACAGAAACCTGTAGACATTGTGAAAGTTGTTGGAAGGGCCTGTCACAGATGCTGCAGTGGTACTCTTTGGGTAAATGATGTCACACATACTCAATGGATGAGGTGAAAAAGCTTCTCTCATTAGACTGGCACATGGTACATTTGAAAATGTGGAAAATCAGTTTGCAAAGTGGCTCTGCTTTGCTGCTGCCAGAAATAGGTTCAGTGTACTCAGTGCAGATGTGTCTTGTCACTGAAAATTCATACCAGTAGCTTTCGCCTATGAGTGTGTTGCCTATCTGGATTTAGGTGCCCCTTTCACATATGTTCAACCAGTATTTTTACTGAAATTGAGAAGGACATGCAGGATAGGGGTATGGGTAAGTTAAAGCTGAAGGTCAAGTGAGCCGCTCTGGCTTGCAGACTGAAGTACATCATCTCCACAGCGTTCCTACATTTCGCTGATGAAAATCATTCTGGCTTCACAGCCTTTGTGTAAGGGAAGGATCATCTACCCTTTTGTAGTTACAGTGCTGGGGGGAAGTAGCTTATCCTCTTCAGATGTCCTGTGGCAAAGCTGATTCTTGAAACAAGATCTCTTAATTCCTTGGATATGCCCTTTCTCTTGGTTGAGAAGCAGCATAAGGCATTTTGTAATGCAGAGGGAAGCCTTTTTCTTCCCCTCATTCTCCCTCCCCCTGGCATTTCCTTAGCATTTACTGGGACACAGACTCAAATTGTGTGTCCTTCCTCTCACTGCTCCTTGTGCCTCAAATTCTGCCTCACGCAGAAGCGATAGGATCTATGTACACAGCTCTGTCTTGATTTGTATCTGAGTTTCCTGAGCATGGCCTGTTTACTCATGCAGAAATTTTGCCTGTGCAGAAGGATGGCTTTTGCCATTTCTTTTCAGTTTCTGGATGGGCTGTACAGTGCACATGTGCAGTTCTGGTACATCCGTGTTATGTTAAAACAGCCCTTCACAGACGGCCTTCAGAGCAGGTTTAAAGTGTAGAAGACTTGCATGTTGGTTGGACTGGTAATTACAAACATAATTGTATGGGACATGTAATTTGTATCACCTTCTTTAGCATGCTCAAACACATGTGTAATACTGCAGCTAAAAATGTAAGCCTGGAAATAACATTGTAAGGCTCCTACCACTAGAGAATGCAGGCATTGAGCCATAGCTGTCCAGCCAAATCCTTCGGATTTCTGCTGGTACTTGGTCATGGCCGCTCAGCAACTTCCCTGGATTTATGCCAGGGAGATGGAACGGTCTTCTTGTGATCTGTTTAGCTAAATGGCTATAATAATGTGGGGTATTCGAGTAACAGATGCTGCTGACCATCCTGCAGTAGATCAAAGTTTGTATATACAGGAACTACCACTTCCTTTCAGAGTCATGAGTAGAATTTGGAGCTTCTCATTTGTTGCTGTGTAACAGCATATATATTATCAGAGCAATGAGAACCAGAAGTGGTAATTTTAATGAATGAAGTCTAAAGTGCCAGTCTGCAACAGCCTCCACTCAGAGCTGAAGGAATAATTCTTTGGTGTAAATAGTAACAGAAAAGGGTGCTCTGTAGATGACTTTCAGACGCTGTTGGCATCTGAGGATTTCAAGGACTCGAAATACGAGTCCGGCCTTGCTAAAACAGTCCCGGTGTCATAAGCCTTAAGACATATTTGGCTCACATCACCACTGCAATTTTGTGTGGCCTCAGTTTGTGGCCTGTGAAGCACAGATGCCCAACCCCTGGCATTGGCATTTGCTTCTCAGGATTCTCCAGCTTGAGTGTGGCACTTGGCTTTAACTGCACAGTGCAGAGCGTGGGGAGTGGCTGGTAGGTCACACCTCCTGCTTTCCAAGTGGAATGGGAGGTGAACAGAATAAAGGGAGAGGTGGAAAGGAAACATGCAGCTGGTGACTCCAATTAGATTTTCTTCTGTGAATCTTTTCTTTGAGAGAGAAGAGCATGTTTCAGTTTCCCTGTTGTATAAAATAAGGGAGTGACTGACCAATATGAGATCCCTCAGGGGCTGGAGAGACATATGCCCCAATCTCACTCTGCCTGCTTCAAAAGAGGGATTTGAAGCATGAATCTTTAACATTTATATCTGAGACTGAGGAAACAGAGCTGTTCCAGCTGTGTATTCATTTTGTGCGTTTGAGTTTAATCTACATGATAGTGACACCAACATCAGGATAATCTCTGAATCATGAAGGCATTAGAATTTGACAGGGAATTCCCCAGAGCCTAGAAAGATGCTAATTATAAGGATATGACCAAAAGAGGAAGATCTAGGGGAATTAAAAGTGCTATACATAATCTTAATGGACTGTTTCAGAAATGGTAACTTCTGCTCCATTAGTATAATATCCTAGCATCATTAGGTATGCTATTTAATTCCTTGGCTTTATGTTTGGGATATGGATTTTTGGGTGGTCTGAATGTTGGTATATTGATATCATTAATTCTGCTGTTAATGATTTACAGAATTAGCCTGAGAACATGGGATCGAGTGTGTTACCAGCTGTAGAATCATGTGCCAAACAAAATAGCATTGTTTCAAGTCAAAGACTTGACCTGAAAAGGTTTGTTCCCACTGCAGGTCTAGTAAATATAAGACACAAACTTCGTATTGATTGAAGAAAAGATTTGCCTTGTAGCTTGCTGAATGAAAGCTCCTTTCTCTCACGTCTTTGTTATCTGCAAAGGTGTGGAATTTTCCTTTTGCTGACCAGGTAATTTGCTGTTCACAAGGAGCATTCACATGCATGGAGTTTGATTGAGTATTACCAGTAACTTACTTCTACAGAAGAGGGTGTGAAGAGAGTGCCTTCTCCTTCTACAGAAGAAGGCAGCACCAAGCTTTGAAGTTCAATATCATCTGGGAAAGGACAAAACTCAATTTAACCTCGATGTTTCAGCAGAATGGAGATTGGACTGAATAGAATTATGTGTGACCCCAAATCCACTTAGGGGTCAAGGAGGTTATTACCAGCCAGTTGATACTGTTTACTTCAGCATCTTGTTTTCTTTTTTCCCCTTTCTGCTGGCTTGCAAGAATTACATCAGCGATAACTTTGCGTGCAAGTGCAGCTCTCATGGGCAGTGACAGATGATGGTTTGTTGTTATCTGGCATGCCCCCTGCCATCAGATGCACTAGATTGGAAAGAGCTCTTGGAAGGAATATTGCCAGTCAGTTTATGAATGCATCTGCTAACACTGAGAGCTCATTTCTGCTTAAGGATACAACTTGCTGCAGTTGTGGCTTTGGTGTCTATATGGAAGGAAAACTGTCTGACCTGTCCCCTCTGGTGGTATTCTAACATCCAGGCTGGGGCATGGCTGAGGAATGAACATGGGCATTTCTGACCAGGACTTGGAGCTGCCCTCACAGTTGAGATAGGAAGATTGTAGTTACCTCTCCTTTAATCAAGGAGGCCCAAGGGTTACTGTAATATGTACCCCAACAAGTTGCATGTGCACCAGAGGAAATGGGACTACTTCTTACAACTCAGCCTCCACCTGCCCTGTGTGTTAAGCGTTGTGGGGGAGCTCTTCCTTCTTTGAGAGTGGGTCTTGTGTCAAGACTATTTGCAAAGCAGATGTACTCCCTCATTTTGATAGCTGTTTTCTCCAGATTATTTTTTCATACTTGATTCTGTAGGTGTATACAAAATTGACTAACTTGCAGAATCAGAAGCACTGTTTCAATGTAAGGAAGCCTCCTCGCACCAAATGGAATGCTGTTGGAAATCTTGAATGTCATGTTTGACTTTAGTGATAATCATGGGAAGTAGGAATAGACATTATTATCTGCTTACTGTCATGTAAGGCAGAATGAACAAATCTGGTTTAAATCCAAACTTGCTTGGATTTTGTTAAAGACAACTAATATTATATTATTTCTACCCACATCTGTACTTTTCCGTGCACTTACCAGTTGGGGTGAAGATGCGGTGCTCTAACCTGCGTTTCTGTGAAGACAGAGGCCATATCATCATGTGGATTAATAAAGCTGCATTCTGTTGACTCTGGAGATAAATCATATCTCCTATGTCTGGTTGTGTCTGTTTTTCTTCTCAGAGATTGTCTAAAGGATATTCTGAAGTTTTAGATATACCATGAACACAGACCTTTGTGTATGTGCTTTTCTGTCCCTCCCCCCTTGAATTATTTTATTTGCTTGCAGATTGTAGAAGAGCCTCTTTGTATTACATGAAGTGTTCTTTTGACTTGTCCTCCTCTTCAATGTCTTCTGCATCCTCTAGTCTTCTTTCTGTCTTACTTACAGAGCAAATGGCTCAGTAATGGCATACGAGACATCTTCAGTATGTCAGAAACATGTTGAAGTTGTGGAGTGACACGTGGTGTGCGGTGCTAACTGCTGGCCTAAGTCAAAGTGCTGATGTGCAGCGGTGAGAAGGGGGATTGGAGATGGAGAAATACTGGTTGTTACCTGGCGGTCTCAGAACTATAAGCAGATGTCTGGTTTGTATCCTCTTCAAAATGTTACACTGATGATAAACGGCTTTTGGAATTGAAACCCTAGATTGGGAGGCAAATATCTTATGACATTAAAGTACAAAACCCCTTCTAAAACCAAACCCACCCAAACTTTCCTTTGCAAACCACAGGGAAATAGCTTAGAGCATTTAATTAGAAGTCCAGAATCCTCTTCAATTAGGCCATTTTCTAAGTAGCTGAGCTAACCAGGGTCATTTCTAAACTTCATAGTAAGGTGAAGGTGTATGGTTTTACAAATGCCCAACTGGTCACTGGAAAGATACCTCAGTGAAGCAGAAAAACATGTTTGTTGGGTTTATTTTTTTTAAGCAAGAAATACACATTTCTGTGCCTCTGAAAATTCAAGTCATGCAGTGTTTTTAAGTGGGTTCATGCTGTGCATGCTGCCTAGATAGAAAGCCGCTTGTACAGCTTGGTCTTTGAAGCTAAATTGGGTTTACAGAGATGAGCTTTCTTTGTGTTTGTCTTACATTTGTGCCCAGAGATTTTCCTGCTTGCAGGGGCCTTATTAATAGATAATTTCAGTGATAATTCACAAATGTCCCCGCCACCAGCACACACTGGGATAGAAGTTTGTCACCTCAGGCCTTTGAACACTGGCCAGCCAGCTCAGACGCACCGGGCTTTTGCTGAATTTACAGTGCTTAATTTGGTGTGCTGGTGTACCAGGACTGCTCTTGGTTTATGGTGGCTGCTTTTGTGATGTGTACGTGGGCTGCCTAGCTTCTAAACCCTTTTCAAGTATTAACTACTGTGAGGTATTGCTGATGAACTGTAAACCCTTCAGTTGTACTGCATTCCCATGGCCACAGTACGCTCCTGTTTAGCAGGGTTGGCTTGAAGGTACGGGTCATAGAGGCCCAAACTACTCCCCACAGGCTCACCTGGGGCAATAGACCTGCCAGGGGGTGAATAGCCCGATAGGTGATGTTGGCTCCAAAGAAAGTGGCAACTGCAAGCAAGGATGAAGTGTGCTCATAGGATCGTGCATCTTGCAAAATGACAGTGGCAGCACCCTGAATAAATCTCACTTCTCCTGGCATTCTCCCTGCAGCCTGCTTACCCTCTGTGTGAGCAAGAACCCTACATGTCCTGTATGAAGACAGGCTGAGAAAGTTGGGGCTGTTCAGCCTGGAGAAGAGAAGGCTGTGTGGAGACCTCAGAGCAGCCTTCCAGTATCTGAAGGAGGCTACAAAGATACTGGAGAGGGAGTTTTCATTGGGGCTGTAGTGACAGGACAAGGGGTGATGGGTTCAAACTGAAACAGGGGAGGTTCAGGTTGGATATAAGGAAAAAGTTCTTTCCTGTGAGGGTGGTGAGGCACTGGAATGGGTTGCCCAAGGAAGTTGTGATTGCTCCATCCCTGGCAGTGTTCAAGGATATGTTGAACAGAGCCTTAGGTGCCATGGTTTAGTGTGAAGTGTCCCTGCCCATGGCAGGGCGTTGGAATTGGATGATCTTAAGGTCCTTTCCAACCCAAACCATTCTATCATTCTATGATAATAGTATTCCTGTGCTTTCCTACACTTCTAGTCCTGGATCATGCATAAAAGTCATCAGTATCCCAGATCTCTGGATCTGACTATGCAGCTGGAAAAGGAGATGAATTAGCTTGAATAAAATTAGGGATAATTGAAACTGAGATCGAAACTGATCTGGGATTAAAGGAGAGTGAGCAATTTATTGTTAGCGCTTTTGAGCACCTCCTAACTTTATGACCTGGACACGGTTGCACTATTTCTTCCAAAAGCAGGAAGTACAAGATAAACCTCACATGAAAACCTCTTCCTCTGCAATTTCTAACCCAATGTTGTTGACAAACCACATGTATACATTCTGACTTGGAAACGTCAAAATGTTTATTTTCAGTCAGAATGTTTTAACATTTCAAACTAAAAAAAGAAGTGTTCTGAACTTTGGATTCCATGGGGAAAAAGGTCTGGAATTCTCATCCCGATTTAAAATGAAATTTGTAATTCCCTCAGATGGGCATTTTGGGTTTTATTGGGTTTTAATTTGCTTTATTTGATGCTTCATTGCAGTACTGTCCTTCTGATGTGTATTCTCAAATCTCTGCAGGCTTTTCAGCTTATGCATCTGTGAAGTGTTGTGCAAATGCAGGTTAGACATGTCCTGTTGGGTGACTACTCCATTTTGGGAATAATCACATAAGCAATAGACAGCTGAAAGGCAGGATTGAGGCTGACTGAGCATCTCACCAGTTACTGATGTTTAAATGATGACAGTGTCTTAAAAACTTGCATGTGTTTAAGCTGATTCTGACCTAATTTATACCTGTTTATAAAAGCTTTAACTCTGGTTGTATTTATTCAGTTATTCTAGATTTACATTACCATACATGAGACGAGGATTTGGCCTATTTTTTCTTTCCTTGTTTAAACAGAAGCTACTTTATCTCCCTTCTGGATGGAACTGGTCACATTCTAACTTGATTAAACCAGTTGTGTTTGGATTGAGGGGAAGTCTGCACTTCCATGCCTGGGTATGTAGGGTATTTTTAGCAGTCTACCCATAGAAGGAATCCTCTTGAGCAGCAGGCTGAACTCTGGGATAATTAGTGCTGAGAATCCTTCCTTTGGAATCACTCTGGCTATCTGAGCAACAGTGTATGTGATTAGTGCTATGCTGTTGTAACAGCAGCAGAGATGTGTTCATTGTGGCCTTCAGGTCTAATCTTTCTAGAAGGACAGCCTCTCCTTTGTCAAACCCCTGTCTGTGGGATTTGCATCTTGAATTCATTATTTGTGGCTGATTTCAAAGTGAAGGAGATGGTACTGGGCATTTAATACTAATACCTACAGGGCACAGGATAGACGGGAAATATGGAGATGGCAGGAGAGGAAAGGCCTTTGCTATGGTGTGCTCACAATGTGGATGATCTTTGCTGCTGTAAATGTTTAGGAAGGAATGGGCAGCATGCCAGCAGGGTTTGAGAGTGATATACAAGGTGCACACTCAGCTTCTGGCTTTGATTAATGTGGGCAAGAGATGCAGGCAATCGATTGCTGTCACGTTGATATTAATTAACCAGCAGCAATGCTTAGCTCACAATGTCTGGTAGCAGAAACCTGTTAATTCACTTACTCCCAAGGTTTGCTTTAGCAGATGGAAAAGGATTATTTTACCATCTTTTCAATGGCATTTCAAGTCTATTTTTATCTGTCTTTTGGCTCACATGAAAGGAGATTGCCACCTGTTTTTTGCAGGTTGTTTTCAACATAGTGAGCCAGATTAAAAGTTGGCCTGGATAGTGCCGTATGGAAAAAGAATGTATTGCTTTAGCACAGAATAAGGAAAGCATGCAGGGCCAGTGCTGGCATCCAGCCCTCTGTCTTCGTGTGAACTCTGGCTCCAGCAAGCTCTTCTGGGTCATCAGGATCCCCACTGCTGGTAGCACCATCTGCTCCTGATGCTCGTGCCTCCTGGTTTTGACTTGAACTGCAAGAGAATGGGGGATTGGTTTACGTTTTGCAGGGCTCCATCCACTATTGACTTAAACATCTGGGAGAGTGAGGATGATTTAGCAGAAGATCTAGAGAGTTGTAGTGACTTTAGGGAACCTTAAACTTTTTAGGAGGAAAGCCTTTAGCAGGGGGCTACTTTTGATCTGACTGGGGTTTAGCAGTGTCTAGTTTTAGACTTTGCTATTGTCCACTCTTTATGTTAATGTGGACTGTATCTTTCTGAGATGAACAGCCCTTAGTTTTCCTGCCCACCGCAGCCCTGACCTGGACATCTCGGAATCATCATCACCAAGGCAGCCCTGTGGAAGGCTGTGATTTGCTTTACAGTTTGTCTAAGTCAAAGACACCCAAGTTCATATCCCCTCTCATAGCCTCAAGTAGGAGACCACCTTCTCCAACTACTCATAAAGCTCCTCAATATTATACTTGAGAAATTTAAGAGTGAATAACCTTCAAAGACACTTGTGATGTTCCTGCCTGAATCAGGTGCTCTTACAGTCAGCTGAGAGGTTCACAGACTCTCTGACATGTATTTAGATCCTTTTCCATCTCTCAACTTGCCTTCTCATTGATTTGTTAGGTGTTACGCATGACTCTATTTACAAGCACCTGACTCAGAGCTCCTTTTATTCATCACCAGGAACTCCACCAGAAGAGCTACATCAGAGCTCAGCAGTGGTGTTGTTTGTTCTGGCTTCTCTCAGGGTGACTTTCTGGGAGGTTTTTTAGCTTGCTTTTTATTTTTGTTGCTATTCCATTGTTAGGCTATTTTCTCAACTCGTACTTCTGAACCTTCTGCAGAAGTTTGAGCTCCTGTAAATCATGGGGTTTAGACCCTCTTGCTTCTAATTAACTTGTAACTTCATCTTCAATTGTGCTAAATTTGGTTCTTATTTTACTGTAAACACCCATTTGTTCCACTGGGTAACACAGCTCTCTGAACATCTGGGAGTCATCATGTGTCATGAATGACATGATGTATCCTCACTGTTTGACTAGCACAATGCTAGATCTGATGGATGGAAGAAATGTGTCAGGGTGAAGATTAATATACACTTTGGTTTGTGACTTGTGACTCACAGGATAAACTTCATTCCCTCTGTGATGGTTCAGATCCAAGATCTGCGTTTTTCCTCTCCCATTTTGGTCCTGGTTTATAACGGAAGCTTGCACTCGTGAGACTAGAGCTTTTGCTAGCTGGATCAGAACCCTTCACTTCTGTCTGGACCAACATGTCTAAATCAAGCTATCTGCATGTCACGGCTGTGCACAAGGCTCTCTTCTGGACGTGGTTTGCTACACAACCGGTGAGAATTTGGTAGTATTCCCTCCTTGCTGTGCCTTTGGAAGTGCACATGGTACAATATCCTCTTTGAGTGACCTCTGGCTGGAGGATTAAAGAGCAACCTGTTCTAGCAAAACGAAAGCATCAGTACTCGATTTCCTCATTCAAGTTTCATACTTTAGCTTTAAAATACCTGTTCATGACCAATGTTGCTTCAACAACATTGTGAAAAGGTCCCTTGGGAAGCAGTGGGATGCTATCTTTAAAGGAAGGTTGTAACTTAACTTCCTAACACAGTAGATAGAAGTGATGTTGTAAGAAGTGTATTTTTACAAGCATAACTGATACTGTAGGAAGCAACAATTCTGGGTGAAGAAGCCCTTCTTCAGGCACATTAGATGTTAGCAGGGCTTCCTTGCTGTGGTCACTGTTTGCCTGTCAGTTGTACCGTGAAGCAGATTCATGACACCTCCACTGAGAGCTATTCATATGTATTCCCTTGTGAGAAGAACAACCTGGAATATGAATCAGAGCAGACGCATGAAAGCAATGGCCACTTGTGCATGAACACATGGGCTGCCTCTGCCCAGGACACCACAGATCCAAGTAGAAAATGGATGTTAAGTGGGGCTTTTTTCCTGGTTAACAAAAAGACATTAAGCTCCAAGTACATCTTGTGGGGAAATAGCCTAAAGGTAGGGCTAGAGCTCAAAGAAAGCCTGGAGTTTCAGCAGCTTGTCCTCAGACAAGCGCTCCAGGGGCAGCACCAGCAACAGGGAGGAAAGTCAGTGCTGGGTCTCCTTAACGTTTCACACTGAACAGAAATTAGGGACTGAGACACAATATAAAGGCTGTGCAAAGCTGAAAGCTGCAGAGGAGGCCTCTCCAGGTGCAGAAACGTTCATACATTTGGAGATAGAAGCTCTGGGAATGTGAAAAGGTCATTGTCTTCACTTACACTCTCCTGGCTCTTTTTTTTTCCTTCTTTTATATCTTTTACCTGGAGAACTGGATTTTTCTGATTTATTTTCTTTAAAGCAGATTCCCTTTCTAGGAACTGCATGAACTCTAGTTTCAGCCTGCTGTGTCAACAGTCATTATTACATATTTATTGAGCAGTGAGCAGGAAAAAAAGCCTGAGGAGTTCTGAGTTCAGACTTGAGGCAGTTCAAGAGCTGGAACTGTTGTGATGGTCATTAGAAGGGAAATGGGGCATTTTTGTCTGTGAAGTTTGTCAGATTGAGGCCAGGGACAAGTGAGCAATAATGGGGCTCTTGAAACCAGTCTGCAGGTGCATCGTGGTAAAGTAATAGGCAGGTGCAGAGAGGGAGGTTTTAATCCCTGTCTCGGCAGGGATTTTGTTCAGGGTCAGCCCTTGTTTGGCTTCTGTGCAAAGGAGAAAACACAGTGCTGAAGGACTCAGATCCAAACTGCAACTTCTGCTGGTGCACCAGGGAAGGTTCAGGGTTTTGTCTGTTTTCAGTGCACTACCATCTTGAGCTGAAAGCTTGTTCCATGTAGCAGGAATAAATGAGTATGATTCCTTGTCCTTCTGAGGATAGCTGATTCTAATCTCCAGATGAATGCATATGTCAACATTTTCCATAAATACTGCCACTTAAAATCATATTCAGAGAAATTTGCTTTAGCAGCAGTTGTGATTTATTTTGGGCTCCTTACCAGTAAATATTTGAGCAGGTGAGGTAGCCTTTGTATCTCATTCAAGGCCTACGCAAGGTCCTAGACAGCCTTGGAAATGATTGGGAAGAAAGGTAGTTCCCACATCACCAAATCTCAGTGTTTTGTTTAACAAGTGTATACCAAATAAGGACAAAGTGTAAAAATGCTGGTATCATCTAGGAAAAGTGAAGGGTAGGTAAGTATGCAGCAGGAAAAGATGGTATCAGTGTCATGGGAGATAGAGTGAAACAGAGCACACGACCTATCCAGAAGTGCATTTTCTACAAAGCATCTTTGTGTGTGAGGATGCATCTCTGATTCCTGAGCCAAAGCAAGCAGGGCATCTTCCTGACCTCCCCAGCAGAGCTGTCCCACCACTTCTAATCTTTCTTCCAGAAAATGTTAACCCTCTGTCTTTCCCCTCTCAACTGCCTCCTTTCACCCTGGATAAAATTCCCATTTCAAACAAGGAAAAGTTTTGTTTGAAACCAAGGCAATGAGGAAACGAAGATTAGCTCAAACCATAAGCTCCTGTGCCAAAAACTTAGAACATGCTGAAAAAAAACTATACCTATAGCTTGTGTGTCTGGCCAAAACTAACCATCCCAGCTCCATGGCTGCATTTCAGTGACCACAGTCCAGACACAGTGGCTGTGGTGAGCTTTCAGACAATAACTACTTTTAGCTATTAGCAATGGCAAGAATGTAATTAGTGACTCCTCTTTTTAAGACAACTGGAAGTCACCAGTTGACAGTTTGTAAAGAGAAGAATGATGAATTGCCCTATTCATTTATTCAGCCCAATCTCTGTGGCATTTCACAGTCTGCTGCCTTCAGGCACCAGACCTGGAGCGCCTGTTGCAGCAAGCATGTTGTGTTTGTTAAGCTGAAGGTCCAGAGGGAGGACCTAGAAAGGATGATGTCCAAAAAATATATCATGTATATACCACTCTCACAAAGCTCGTCTTTGGATGCTGTCCATTTCCATCAGTTTTTCCCATGAGCCCACAAGTTTTTGTTGGTGAAGCTCCGTAGTTCATCTGTTCTCAACTCGCTAGATCTTGACTCCACTACACTACTTGGTGACCTGACAACACTAGGGCTTTTGAACCAGGTATTTTCCCTTCCTTGCTCTACTGTGGGCATCTTCTAAAGATGGATGTCATGATGGTTTGTGTCCCCTATTCTATTCAGTCATCAATGGGGTGGTGCAGTTCTTGCCATGGGGAACAACTAGGGTTGAACCCCCGCAGCTCGCTATGAAGCAGCACCCAAGACCTAAGACTTCCATGGTGGCTAAGAGACTGCCTCACCTGGCAGCCTGTCAAGTACTCAGATGTGAACTTTGTCTCTAAGTTTAGCTTTGAGGAGGGCATGCTGCAAGCTGGGGCAAAACTAACGTGTCTATCTGATCGACAGAGAACAGCTACAGCTCTACACCCATCCACGTGGGCATGGAACTCACTGCATGCCTTGCACGGGGGATTCTTGGAGCTGCTGTGAATTGGTCTAAACAGCAGGTAGTTCAGACCCCCTACATCTTTAAGCCCAAAGGGCACTGTAGGAGTCTCCTGTGTGGTCTAGCCTCTACGACCTTATTAGTAGGGGTTATACTTGTCCTGCTGGCTTGTTTGCAGTAAGAGCTGTGTAGTCTTCGAAGTGCTCTTTGAAGTTACTGCAGAGTCACGAGGACACAATTACCATGAGCTCAGAAAGGCTCATTTCAGGTGAAGTTAGAACATTTGGGCTATAACTCGTGCTTGCTGAGTGTATCATGCACACAAGACAGAAAACACATAAGTTACAGCCTAATAAGTAGTGTGTAAAAATATTTCAGTTGAGATTAGATTTTTGTTAGCAAGCACCTCTCAGAGGGAGAGAAGTAAAAGCTTGGAGTACCTGCACCTGAACTAGAGAAGAGATTCAGAGCAGCCCCGCAGAGAAGGACTTGGGGGTGGTGGTCGATGAGAAAATGAACATGAGCCGGCTTCAGTGTGCGCTTGCAGCCCAGAA
>JBCJKH010019994.1:0-21057 GCA_039877255.1 Loriculus beryllinus
TGAATTTTCTAAATGGAAACTGTGCATAAGTGTGCAGTATCTTTGTAACTCTAAGTGTGCTGCATAGGTCTTACTATATGCTACACGTGCACAGAAGCATGGGCAGTATATCCCATGTGCCTACATTTTGTCACATTTAGTCCATGTGTGTGTGAATCCAGAGACTGTGCACGTGTACTAGAGCTGCACTTCATGCACTTCTGTATGGACATGTCTGGCCTTACTGGACAATGTAGACAAAAGTTCAGTGTGCTTAATTTCTGCTTAGTTAAAATTCCTAGGTAGAAGTACAGACTGTGTCTGAGAAAGCCCATACTCACTATAATAAACTTGTCTCTGCAATCACCTGAAGAGACAAGGGCACAGGTACTACAGAGGTTGCTCCCGAAGAACTGAAAGTATCCTCCTTTCACCTTCTGGTGCTCGTTGTAGGCAGAAGACAACTTCTGGCCAGGTGGATCTGTTTGTTTGCTATAATGCCTGTGTCATAAACAAACTGACTGAACTTGAAGAGTAGTAAGATATCAACCTACTATGTTAAATCATCACATCATCTCTGCTTCATAGAAGAGCAATGATTAAGCTGCTTTGCTTCCTTGTGCTTTAGTACATCTTGCTAATGAAAAGACAGTGAATGGTTCTGCAGTTCAAGTGGATCTTAGGAAGCAGGCAGCAGCCTCTGTCTTCTCTTGGCTGTATAGTAGCTCTCTGTTGGTGAAGGGAAACAAAAAAGCAATCTTTAATGCTTATTTTAAAATGGAAAATATGTGAGCTAATATGGCTCTCTTTCTATATCTTAATTTCATCTTTATAGCTTCCCAAATGGAACTATATGAGCATTTTAAGAAGCAATATCAAGTCTCTGCCCTAAAAGTAACATGCTTCAGTTCAGAAGATAGCACAAACTCTACTGTTTTAAAACTTGACCCTTTTCCAGGTTATAAGCCTTTCTTAATTTCTACTTTCTATTGTGGTAATGACTGAAAAAGCTAGGTCTAGGCTTTTTTTGTTTGGGCTTTTTTTTCTGGTATGTCTGGAGAAGAACTGCAGACTGTTTCTGTCAAACTCCCATTAACTATGACCTTTATTGACAGATTTTGCCACACTGTAACCTAATAAAGTACAAGGGGGGGGGGGAGGGGGGAAGGGGGAAAAAAGGAAGTCAATGAATTTACTGCTGTAGTCACTGATCTCAGGCAATGTGCGACAAGGCACATCTTCCTAAACTTCAAGTCTTTGAGGTTAGAGGGTTGCAAAACATTCCAGAAATGGAGTCTGGTGTGAAAGTTGTCCTTTTGTGTTTTCTAACTAGAATCAAGAAGACTCAATTGTCTTTCCTGTTTTATTTATTTATTTGCATATATCATCTATGTTGCAAAACTGTTCTTTCATCTCTGTAATAGCAGGACTAAGTAGTTTGCTTGACCTTTAATGGAGGTTTGTGGGAGGGAAAGATGCCAGAACTTCTGCCCCGCTGTTCATAGCTGCAGCTTTATCTCATCTTGTGGCTCAGAAGGCTGCTCAGCTTTCGTCAGGGAGTTACAAGTGAGGCCCCGCAGGGGCATGCTATCTGTAGGCTAGCAAAGATGAAAAAAGGGAAAAAAATTATCCTAATGATCAGCTATTCTTCAGCTTCTCAGCTACAGGCATTGTCTGCCTGGATTGGGAAAACATTTCCTGAACTTTCAACTAAAAAAGAAACCTTTCCTCTGTCTGTGTGTCTGTCCCTCTCTCTGATTTTTTTTCCCCCTCTAAGTCATGAAAAATAGAATAGCCTGGTGTAGGACACACTATACTGAGAAATTATCTGTTTTCTCAAGCATAGGTTGGTGTTCAGCAATCATACATTAAAAGGTACAGTGCCAGTGTCACCTAAGCAGTAAGTTGTGAGTTGCTTTCACTGAAGGGCAAAGCTAAGATACTGTTTAGGTGTGACAGTGTAAGCTTGTTTGTTCATTTTCCTGTGGCTAATACACAGGCAGTAGGTAGGAGCAGCGTAACTCTCCTGTTAAGCCAAAAAGCACCAGTGTGCATGACTGGGATCTAACGCGAGCTAGTACTTGCTAGTATTTAACAAGCCAGCAATTCTCTGAGATTTCTGCAGGAAGTCCAGAATGTGCAGCTTAGTTTGAATGGTCAGCGATTGTTATGGTTATCCCTGTGTCATGATCATATAGTTTTTGCCCTGAAGTGTTTTAGAGCACCAGTTTTACTGTGCCTGCTATTGCCAGTTGTCTATGTGTCAGCTCTGCCTACCCCCGCTCAACCTGAACAGTGTCTCACTCCAGCTCTAGGGTGTCATTTGAATAAAGACATCAGGTTGAGCTGGCCTTTTACTCTCCCTTTACAGAGTTCTGTCTGTATTTTTTCATTTATGGGTCCACATATTTTATTTCAAGTCTAATTAATATCTTTTATCTTGCTGTTGATCTTGGGGGAATTCCCACTGCTCTCTGCTGTGGTACTAGTTCTTCCATATACTGCTGTTGATCCAGAGGAATAAAGAGTTCAGCAGCAACTACCATCCCACATATTTGATTTTTCTCTTATGTGTACTTAGTTGTTTTCCTTGTCTTGGTATGAACTATTTTGTTACTCTGGTGGCTTAGCAAATGCAAAACCCCCTCTTCTTACTTCTTCATCCAGTTTCATGTCCACTTGCTCCCTCATTCTTAATGTGTGCAGGATTGCCCTTGTTCATCAACAGTGGTGTTTTATTGCTGGTACATGACATTACTACCATTTGCTTGGGTACTACCAAAGCAATAGTAGTAATATCAGCATGCAAAGTGATACTTTCGTAACTGCTGATTATTAATCCAGTAATACCTATTATTTGGAGTGTGTTACAGCTTCATTACATGGACTTCTTATTCCGTGCTGTGTAATTCAGGCATGGCTCAAATTTATCTGTTAGAGGAGACATGGGCTCTCTTTTGTAGAAACCTGGTTTACAGCAGATGAGGAACATGAAAACCTGCTGATTAGGTATGGAGAGTTTGAGTTCAATGTCTAGGGCAAAGTAACATAACAATTCCAGGCAATTATTTTTGAAATAAGGCAAAATTAATTCCCTGAGATATTAGGATACCTTATCGTGTAGGCTAATTGCTTGCTTTTGTGGCCTTATACTACATGCTGAAAATGAGAAGCCAAACTTGACCGTACTTGAAAAAGAACATTGTGGTGACTCCCATGTCTAACTGTAGTATACCTGTTAGCAAGACTAGTTAATACAGGCAGTTGCAGATTTTGCATGTTTTTTGGGGCACACATGAGGCGTTTTGATTCACATCATGTAAGCAATACTGCTATTAGGTTAACTCTTTGTTCAGCATGGGTAAGATGGGAGAAGATCTTGTGCACTTAATGCGGAGGTCCTGTTCCTGTGGCCCCTATTTCCTTTTCTTTTAGAGGTCTGTGGGTGTATTCATGTCAAAGAGAACATCCAGTATTAGGCTTAATTTCATTAGGGACATTATCCTCCCAAGTTGTTATCAAATTAAGCTTTGTAGAGCAGCTCTTAGAATTATTTTGCATATCTTTGGAGACAAAATGTCCTGAGATCCAGCAATTCATATGTTTCATTATTTCAAGCTGGTCAAGTATCAGTAAACTTTTATCATCTTGTGTGGATACAAAGAACTCTGCCTGAGATGAATTTGGTACTATGCCATAAAAACTGCACAGTGTTTGCGTATAGAAGACATATATACATTTCTTAAGTGTTTTGGCAAAAGCCCCACAGCAAGGACAGATGAACTAGAGCAATAAGCAGGAAATGTATCATTAAAGTTAGGGAATAGGCTGTTCTCCTAGTGTCTGTATCAAGGGCAAAGGGGAACATCTGGGACTGAGCTGAGGGACAGAGTCACGGTTCCTACCCAAGAAGGACAACCAAGTCTGCTTAGGGGAGCTGGTGTTGATCAATTTGTGCATTTTGAATAAACTCTGGATTTGTGAGGAGAAGTAAGGTTTGTAGATCATGAGAAAATAAAACGTCCCTTCCTTATCCTAACAGTGCTCAACACTCCTTCCTTGTACACATACCCTCTGTTCTTATACCTACTTGACCATGTCAAAACTAATCAACTAGTGACGGCAGAAAGTCAGAACAGCATTTACAGGAGGACTGAGGGAAGAACTAGCAGAGACAGCAGCAGGGTATTCATATTGATAGTAGAACTGCCTGGCTCCACAGGAGTTGCTTGACTACCAATTGGTCTGCATGATTATCAGAGAGTCTTGTGAAAATTAAACACTGCAAAGTTGGCTTCTTGATACAAATGAAGAAATACAGCACTTTTTCACTTTCTTAAAGTTGTAAGTGCTTTAGGAAAGTGAGGTAATGTTGTCTGGCTGTATGGAGAATGTAGTCCTGCCTGTGCATTTAACAGGCAAAGTTTCAGTTGCACAGATTCACCTTAGTATTAAAATATTGGCATTACATCATGGTTGCGTATGGAAAATGAGGATTTTTGTACAGACCTCTGTCCTGCAAGAATGCTAGTAGTGAGGTGCAGTATTCCCTGCTCTCACACAGTTGTAGGCAGTCGTTTCCCCCAGATGTGGAGCAGATCTCTGTATCTCAAGATTTTGCCTATCACTTTGCTAGTCCATTGTACATCCCAGGACACCAAGAGTGATCCTGGCAAGAGAATATTTATCATGTAACCTTCCTCATCCCTCCTCCAGTTTCCCCCCCATCCTTCCTCTGCAGTGACCTGGCAGGATGTCTGGATTTGCATAGGAAAATACAAGCACTATGTGGCTGTCACTGTCTTGTCTCTCTGTTTTTGAATAGGCTCTGGCACAAAGGGAGGCTGGCACTTCCACAATAAAGGACCAAAGACATTAGTCCCGGTAGGCAGCAGTAACAGTTACTTCTCTTACCCCCAAGCTGCTGCCCTATGGAGGAATTTCCCATTCTGCTCCCTGCAGGCACTTCTCCCACTTAAAAAAGATGAAAAATTGTTAGGTGTAACATTTCCAGCATCAATAATCTCACTGATCAGGACTTCTAATCATCTACCTGGTTCCCCACTGGGAAACAGAAGAACAATTTAATAACAGCAAAAAGTAGTGGCTGATTTCTGTGTACCAGGACATATAATGCAGCAAAAAAATGTATTTTAATCTCTAATCACAGGGTGATCTTTGCTGGTAAACTACATTGCTTTATACTAACTGTGTATAAGCTTACTGGTATTAAAATCTCATCAGCACATATGGCGAATAACCTGGTTTTGAGGCTTGCCAATAGAATCCCTGCAGGGTGAGACCAAAATTTGCAGAATTCATTCCCCTCCTTCTATTCTTATCTAAAGAATGCTCTCTAATTGATCAATGATACCTGCCGTACAGTTTATTGCACTGTACACATTGCACACACTTCTACCACTATTAGGTTAATTTTTTCTTAAAACACTGTACTAGCAAACCATTTCTTTAATCTATGTGTCTATGACATCTATATGCATTTGTGTGCACCTATATTTAACATAAATATATTTAATGTAAGTTTTTTCCGTGACATTGCTTTTAACGGTAAACTCAAGTATTTTAGTGCTAGTTAGCACTAGGCACATAAACCTGATCAAGAATAATCTGATTAAAGTACACATTTCTCTGGAGATAAACTGATTTGCTTTGGGGCTTCAGCTATATGGGAAAGAATATGGGCTAAATCCTCTAGAATCCAGTCTTTCAGGCATTTTATACTGCACTGCTTGCAGGGTGAAGATTTGTTAGGCCTAAAAACAAGCCATAAAAACATTTACTTCAGAAACTTTATGAACAGCACTAGGCAAAGAGAAATTAAAAATCATCTATAAAATGATGACACTTATCTAAAGATCAAGAGCTAAATAAACAAATTGTTGGGTGACTCCTCTCAGATTAATGATTGGTAATAAAAGGAAAAAAGACCTTAAAAGTTTACAGTCCCTGGGTTCTTTCCACATAATTTTTCTTTTACACATGCTGAGAGGAGACAGCTTCACTGGTTTAATATCTGCTAGTGACTTTATGTTTAAATTAATACTAACTGTCTACGTAATTTAGAGCAAAATGGCTGTTCTGCCAGACAAACGTATCATGAGATGACATCAAAATCAGATGGTCTAGGTGGAAATCTCAAGTACTGTTCTGTGTTTGCTTTCTCTCAGCACATCAGTTATAGCTAAGTGTTCCCGATTTGCAGGCAAATGTTATTATATGTTGGGTTACTGGGCTTGGACTGACTGTTTACTTCCCTCAAATACCATCATCTATTTCTTTTATAGTGAGTGGCACATTCAGTAGTGTGGACTGTGAAATACAAAGGGTATCTGCCCTAGTACTGCTTTAAGTTTCTGGCTTACAATCTAATTTAATCACCAAAAGATTCTAATTTCAATGCTTTTTATTTTTGTGAAGTAAAACTTGAAGGAGAATATTTTTCCTTGTTAAGAATATTCGTTGTCCTTTTAACTTTTCATTTAGGTCACAATATTTCCAAGACATTATTTTATAAAACTAAAAAATCAAACCTTGGAAGAAGATACCAGTTTTGATCATGTTTCTGAGCACTTAACTTCTATTGACTCTAGCATGGGTTTTCCTGCTTTTCTGAAAATATTTCTAGCTAAAGGAAAGACAACCCTCAAAAGCAGTGCTTTGAGCAATACACTGCTACCATATTTCTAGGGAAAAGTGGATAAAAACTTCTGGATATGTTGCTGGTTATTATAGTAAGAAAGAGTTAATCAACAATATTGTATCTTATTTTATCATGTAGCATTTTACACCACTGGGACCTAATGATTGCAAATTGGCATAATTCCACTGAGAGTTACAGCAGCTGAGGTTTTGGCAGTATTTTCCAATTGTACATTGTATTACAAGTGGCACATTATTTCAGTGCTGAAGTTTTATCATATCTGAGGAATCCCTTTGTACCTGAAGCAGATGGAACAGTCTTCCTGATGTAGAAATAAACAAGAAACATGAAATGTTTACTGCAGATCACTGTAAATAGTTACCTCAGGTTTATTTTCTTCCCATGTCTGCTTGTTGCTAGAAGATATAACATATTTTGTGTGCAAGAACAGACAGTGTGTCGCCGTTTCACTGAGTACGTGATTAATAAAGAAGTCTATTTTTAACAGCAAAACAATGTGCTATATTTAGAAGTAAGTAAGCAAGGGTATAGAGATTTAGCCATATTAAAATGCTGCAGACAACATTAGGATGGCCACAGAACTTTTTTTTTGTTATATTGAGGTAGTTTCTCTGGCAATTTAGGTTCATGAGAAAGTCACTGAAAGAAGAACATTGTATGTTACCTAATTCTCCTTGTTTCTTATGTTGCTAGCTAATTATAAACATTTAGGGATGAACATAAAAGAAACTTGAATAAGATTGATTTAATTAACTTGAATGTGATTTTTAGATATCCTTCTTTATAGCTCTGCAGGGTTTAATAATATTGATTTTATAGTTTAGATATTCTTTCATACTTCATTTATACTAAAATTGGCTTTTTTATCCTATACCCACCCTACACAAGCTTCTGATCATGATCATATCTTGGTCCAAAAAAAAATGGATGATGCCTTCTTTTGTGATACATTCTAGAAAATTTAACCCCTATTCTTGTGAATGAAAAATATCTGATAAAAAATGGCAAGCAGACAGCTGTAAAGTGTCTATTCCTTGTTTAATGCATCTTGTATGCTTTTAGATGTTGCCTTCTTAAGGGAAGAAAGCATTGCATAGGCAACAATCCTTAATGCTGCTTTTGTGGAACTCTGGTGTGATAAGTGTTGCTAGATCAAGGCACAGCAATTTTGTTATTTTCTGTTAATATGCAGGCTGAATCCAAGATCATGCAATGAATACAATGTGGATTTAGCCTTCACAACTGGTGAGCTTTGTCTTCATGGACATTACTGCTAGATGGTAGGCCTGAAGCTCATATAGTGATTCCTAACCAAAGCCTAACCAAATCGTGGTCCTACAGACTGATGACTATGTGGAATCATGCAAGGAGGTCCATTGAAATTCAGTAGGACTTTGTAAGAGCATCAACAGGACAATGCTGTCTCTGTGTGTTCACTGGCAGTATGGAGGCCTTAATTTCTTAGTCTGTACTCTGTGTCGATGCCATTAAATACAAACTTTAATGTCTCATTGAGGTCATAAATCATTGAAAGGAATGAACAAATAGCATGGTAAGCATTTGGTTTTGGTCTTTTTTTTTTTTGCTTTTTGTGTTTTGGTTTTTGTTTTTTTTTTTTTTTTTTAATAATGTGCAGTTTCTTGGCATTTGCTTTCTTTGGCATTGCAGAATTTGAAATCTAATATATTGAAGTAGAAACCTTACATACAAAAATTACTCACAGCAAACCTGTAAATCTTCCTTTTGGAGCATCATGACTATAATTCAGGAAAGGGAGGAAACCAGTAAGTGGAGCTTTGAGAAAAGGGTGGGAACATAATAAGGCCTTAAGTATTTGGGTTTATTGTTACTGTTTTTGCTGGTTTTGCTGTTGTTGTTATGTTATAAATTCACAAAACAGACTATATAGCATTGAAATAGTGTACCAAAGACTGAAAGTTTGCAAGACTTCACAGAAAGTCTAAAAAGACTTCATTAATCTTTACTATGATTTGAAAAGCTTTATAATTTTTTTCAGTGGTATTTGTATTAGGGGGTTTACATTAATTTTCTGAATTGTCTAAAATAACTATGTTTCATAATAGATTTAGAACTCTGAAATGTGTGTTTTAGTCAAATGTTGCATTTTTTTACTTGATAATGGATATCTTATGCTGTTGACGATTATGTGAAGTAAGGCTAGGAGGAATTTCATACCAGTATAAGTTATCTCCTTCTCTGAAATTTTCAGGATTTTTTTGAACACAAAACCCTGCACCTTTTATTAAAAATTGTAATTAAAGTTTTAAGTAAAATGACTGTGCATTGTTACAAAAACAGTAGTGTTTACAGCAGATAGGAAATATATGAAGGAAGACATTGATTAAGCAACTATTCTTTCCTTACACATAAATATTTATGATGGTCCAAAGTTTTAGTTTTATTGGGTTTTTTTTGTGTAGAACATATTACATAAATCAAGGACTGTTTTGGGATGTTTTTGGTTGAGTTTTTTTCACATTTTTAATCAGAGAATTTGAAATAGAATTGAATATTCCATTGTTTTTAAAATTATTGACAATTTTAAGACACAGTTCTACACTTGCAGAATGGAATCTTTGGTGTGGTAATTTTTTCTGTCAAAATAAATGCTGTCTTTTCTATACTCATTACTGCATTCCAACACCTTTTTCCCTAATCTCACATTCCTGCATGATAATTAGTTGCATACAATGCCTTTTTAAATATACTGTTTGGCACTGTAGTCTGTAAAGTGATAGCACCATCCACTAAAAGTGATTTTGGAACATTTTTCATTGGAAAACAGGAAATGCTATGAAGCCACAGCCTTTTGAATGACTTGTTAGTATTTTTTCTACCTCGAATACATCAGTAAGATAGTCTCTGTAGATGAAACTTCTGAAAAACAAAAAATAATTAAAAAATTCCCAAGTTTAAGTCACTGTTAGGTGTTCACAGTATTTACTTGACCTTAGCGAACATGCTTATCTTTACTGTTTATTCAAGAATGATACCTCCAGGACACTACATGTCCTGCATTTTGAATGTGACTTTAGTCATTGGCCCAAAACTCAAATGGAAGACTTTTATATATTTCTTTTTCAATTTTGACTCTGTAAGATAAATTGGAAAAAAGCTACTTTTATATTTGTTTTCCAAACAATTTGAGTCATTTGGAACTACATAAATGTACTCCGTTGGAGCAGTGTGTATTTGGATTTTCTGAATTCTTTTGCATACAAAGAGTCTGAAGACAATGCTAATATTTCCAATCAGGCTACCAGGAAATAATAATGATTTATTCAAGCATAACATGACAATCCAGCATTAATTTGTGTTTCTAACTAACTCACAGAATAAAAAAAGTTTGGGAAGATATGGAGAAATGTGTAGGCATGATTGTAAAATAACTTTTTAGTATCACCAGTCAGGAATCTTGAAGTTGATATGAATTCAATCTTGAGTTGATATGAAATGCCTGATCATAAAACCTGATCTGCACACTACTCACTAAGGAAAGACTCTCCTCCTCTCCCTTCACTCATTGAGCAGTTCCTAGGAGGGGCTAGCCATTTGTGTATTACTCAAAACAAACCCTTCCTTGATAAACCCTTACTCAGTAAAAATTTTGTTGTCTTCTGCAGCCCTATAGAGCTCTCTAATGCCCAGCAAATGCACTTCTATTGCCCACTGCTGTGTTGCAAAGAGAGAAAGATGAGGATTTTATTTATTGCTATACATTATGATTCCAGGGCCATCTCTTCATATCTGGTCTTCAGTGGCAGTCTCACTGTCTAATGCTGCTCTGTGAAACTATGTTAAAGCCAGTGAAGTTCATCCACCAGCCTATTGCATTAGTAGTTGCTGTCTGATGGTGGTTAGATCATAAAGTAGTAATTTGTCTTAACCTGATGTTTTATCCTAAACCTTGGATTTTTAAATGAGGAATGAAGGACAATAGTCCCACTGTGTAGAAATATAAATTAAAATTCACAAACCCAAAGAGGTTAGTATTTACCTCGCTAAACCACAGACCTGTTGCTATTCATATGAAGTCATATGAGGGAACAGGACTAAATGGTCTTTATATTTAGTCTTACAAAACTCATAACCTTGGGTATCCTCTAACAATAGGATGTGTGGGGAATGATTATTTCTGGCTTTCATGTCTCTTTTCACAGAGGACTCATCTTTGTTCCTTTCGGAAAGGAATTCAGTAATCTAAAATTAAAAAAAATAAATCTAAAAATCCAATAATGACAAGTTATTTGGAGAATATCCACCAGCTTATTTAGTTTTCTTGTTAGCAGATCAAAGAAAACTTATGTCATTTTTATATAACATTCATGTATGCGTACTTCCTTTCTCAGCAAAAGTGGAAACTTTACATTTCCATGGTTTTGTTTTGTTTAATTTTAATGCTGTTGTGTTTGAGAGCCTGTTGTTCCAGCTGGACTTTCTAAATGGCCTCTAATTGCAAAGTCCATCTTCACATTAACATGAAAATATTTCTAATCTTGTCATGTGTAGCTTGACCTGTGTACAAACATAAATTTTAATATTTGAATGGCTAATATAATTTTAATGGTAAGATCTGCTTTAAACCTCACTGGGATGAAAGGAATTGTTGCCTAGACTGTACTTACTTTTCAGTTGTCTTTCTAAGCTCTTCTAAAGTCCTTAAAATGGAATTGATACACAAATTTTCCTTTAGTTAGAGTGGATACTTGATCATAACAGCACCTAAGGTACAGTATACCACTTAGTATGAACACTTTCACTTACTTTAACTAATATAAAGAACTGGGTTGCCTTTTTCTAACTTTTTTTTTGTTTTATCCCAGGAAAGTTAACAAATTTGAATAAAAATCAGTTTCCTTTGTAAACATGAAAGAAATAACAGTAACTAATATTCAGAGTATTTTCTGAAAGTTCGGTTTGCGCGTATTCCTTTTAGCTGCTTTACTTTAAGGCGTGGGGTCTTTTCCAAGTTCTGCAGCGTTATTTATGCATTTATATTATATTTCTATCTACACTATTCTGAATCTATCACAACTGAGAGCAATTCACCTATGAATAATGAAAATAATGTACCTTGTTTACCACTGCACATGCTGTTTCACAAAGTACAAAGAGGTCTTAGGCATTTGCGATATAAACCTGAATTAGAACAAAGCTTAAAACTGGAATTACAAGCTCCAAGTCTGCATAATGTAATCAGATTTTCTGGACATTATGTACAACCAATTTTAATTCAATATTCAAAATCAGTATTTTCTGAGCTTGAGAAAATACTAATGAATTGGGTTGTGCTGAAAATGTTGCCAAGATTATATTCCTTGCAGTATTGCTGTCCTTCTTGTGCTAACATGTTGGAAACAAGCAAACGCTGGGAAATTATGAAAAGAATTATCCTCCTTCTAGGCCAAATTGTTCAGCAAGACTGTTCAGCCAGGCAGTAAAAACAATCAAATAAAACACACAAACCCACATCCTTCAGGTTATGGAAGCTTGCACAAGCTGATCCAAATCTTGGAATGTTTTGAGGTCCACTTGTCCCAAAGAAAAAGCTAAATACTCTGGACAGTGAATACATTATCAATTGTTTAAGGGGGAGGTTTGCCACACATCATCAACTGTTGCAACTCCTGGTTGTCACTGTGAATGGAAGTACTTTTCCAATTCTATTGTACCGTCATGCACAAGATCGTAGAACAATTTTGTAAATTCACTCTGACTATAATAATGCACATTTGATTTTTTTTTTCCTGTTTGAAATAGAAATGTCTATAAGTGTATCAATGAGATTCTTCTCTTAAATTCAGGAAACCAAATACTTCCAGTGATTAAAGGTCTGACAGACCTGTATGTCTCTGAAGTGCAAAGTACTGGAAAGAGGGGAAAGAGCAGAGCTCTTTATTGTCCACAATAAAGAGATAGAGTACCTCAAGGCAAAGGTACTTTTTCTGAAAGTCATCTATGCTTAACACTTAAGAACTTGTTCTTAATGTGTAGTGTATTTAGGCAAAAATGCCCATTCTGAAAATGGTGCTCTCAGCTGGCAAATTCTGCTAAACTTGAGGATGTATAGGACATCACAGAAAAATCAATGTGCAGCAGAGGACCAGGTACTCAGCTGGTGTTACTGCTAATAAAGAGATGTGAATTTTCAACAACTCAAGATCTACACCATAAAAATCTGTCAGCCTGCATGACTTAATCTTTTTGAAGCCAATGGCAGTCTTTCCATAGGCTTTACTAGGTTCTGTGGCAAATCTCAGTGCTCAACTTGAAGTGCTTTCCAGAGCATTGAAAGGTGGAAAAGAGGATAATTTGCTCATTGAATTCCCAATTCTGTTGCTAGGAAACAGAAGTTCTTAATGGAGGATACAAAAGGGCAGGAAGAGTTAGAATTTAGCTTAGCAACAAGATTGCTCCTGAGACAAATTCAGTCTGATTTAGTCTGAGCCTAAAGCCTTTAGTTTTGCTGATACCTTCACCTCCATTTCTGGAGACACCTGTAACTTCCATTAGCTTGAGGGGGATTTGTATGTGCTTAGCACTTCTCAGAACTTGGACCTTGATGTTTATGCATGTTGTATGCCGAATTTGAAGAGTCAGAAATCTGGAAAAAAGAAATTTCAACTATTTAGTCCTTTTGAGTTCTGGTCAGGACAGAAATACTGAAAGAGTGACTTTTCCCATAGTATTTCATCACTTCAACTTTTCTTCCAATTCATCAGTATGAAACTCAGCAACATACAGAAATGAAGAAACATCTTTTAGAACTTATCCTGTCATTCAACCCTAATTCAGGTCTGCTGTCCTGTCTTTCTGTGACTATGAACCCACAGGTCTTGCCTTCAGGAGCGGACTGTTCTGAAGTTGATGCTAAATATAACACCTGTGTACATCCAAGAAATTATATTTATGACCAACTTGTGAGAAACTGAACATACTACAAAACTGAAGTTTTGAACTGAAGGTTTTTGAGGTCCAGGTTTCTAATTCCTCCTCAGGAGGAAACCAGTCAATGTTTTCTTCACAGCCACACAAGAAGTTCATGGAACAGTTCCAAGACCCAAAGTAATGCTGTAACCATAGAGCCATTCTTGTCTTGGATGAGTATGTGGGGCCATGCAATGTCTTCAGCATATTTGAAGCCCCATTATTCAACCACTTCTTTCTATTTTTCTAATAAAATCTGCGCACACATGCTATTTCAGAGGAACTGCAGAGACGTGCCCAATAAAAATACCCAGTGGCATGCTAATGAACATTGAGCCAGTTATCAAAAATTAAAAGCCTACCCTCTATAGGGAGCTTAAAGTACATAATATAACTTTCATTACATATCTTGTAATGCCAAATTTCTTCAGAGGAGTCATGGTTCTAATTTACTCTTATTTAAAAGCAAACTGCAAGGAAAACCACAAAATTCCATGAACCTCAGTGATGTGCCCCAGGGGGCATTTGGCACATTACCACTTGAAACCTACTTCATTCCCAGCCCCATGAAATTGCATCAACTCCTGTTCCACTGTGAAATATTAGCATTTTCAGCCTGTACATCCTGCTGGAACACTATGAGAATCTACGGATGTGCTAGTAAACTTGTCCCCTTTCCCTGAGACTTACAGAGTCTTCACTGACTACTGTCATTCTTCAACAGTTGATACCTCTTGTACAGAAAAGGTTAAATATGTTGGTTTCAATTCTAGAGGAGTGGAAAACATTACATTTGAGGCAACCACATGTCAAATACATAGAACTTCAATACAACCCTGTAGGAGACTATTCCATTTGCCACTAGACCCTAGTTGGGCAAAATTAGGATGAATGTTGTTGAATCTTTTCTGGTTTTATTGGGTTGGGTTTTAGGACAAAAGCACTGATAAGCAACGTGGTTGGTATCTTCCTAAGGTTAAATTCTTTTCTGGGTAGAATTTAAATGAGAAGACTGGTTTTGGTTGGGGTTTTCTTTTACTGATGAACTGAGCTAACCATAAAAATTAAACTGAGCTAACAATAAACTGAGCTAACCATAAAAATTAACTATTTTAAACAGTGATATGTTGGATAAAAAATAAGGTTTACAGGAAAAAAATTCCATAGAGCAAACTACTAACAGGGTAGTAGTTTCACTCACCTTTGATTGGGTTTTTTTTTACAGTCTTTTTATCCAAACATTTAAACTTAGAAACTGAACGTCTAACTGGATGTGGAATCTTCAAGTTTTAAGATACCAGATGTTCTTTTAACTTTATACATTATTTTTTTCCTGTAGCAAGAAAATACTTAAGTTAGAGACTCTTTTGCACCATTTAAGTTTATCAGACCTTTTCTTATTTGATTTTATATGCAGATGTGAGGCATTTTTGTAATGGAAATCCTCAGAACTACAAATCTGTGTATGACACCCTTGGGCAAGGCTAGAATTATGAAAATTTTGTTGAAATGAAAAAAAAAAGCTCTTGGCAGAAATGAGTTTGCATCATTCGATGTACTTAATGCTGTTTAAATTGTGTTGAACACTAGGGCCAATTTGATAGAATTCAAGTAAAAATGTGACAGAGCTGATAGATGGCGTCAGATGTGATAGACCTCATAGAACACGCAGGGTGAGATGGTTAAGATCAAGTATTCTGCTACCAGCTTTAACATTTATGTAGAGAAAGGGTGGGATTTGTGAAGTCTGTGATGATGGTGAGAATGCTGTAACAACTCAAGACAGATTTTAAATTATAGTGGTCTCTGTAAATAACATATTAATGCAAAATTTGCATACGTAGCTTCAAAAAGACAACAGAAGCATGAAAGGAATTGTGGGTTTTGGGTAAGAACTAGGAAATTAAGTTGAAATAAATCATACAGATTAAAATTTATGTTGATTTATTAAACAAAGAGATAGAATTTGGAGGAAAGAACTCTCGGTGGGAGAAAAAATTTCGGGTTACCTCCTTTTCTCACATCAAGGTGACTTTAAACTCAGAAGCAAAAGGGAGATGGAGTGAATGTATTAACTCCTGGCCTTCAGCTTTTATAACAAAAGTCATTAGAGAATTCTGTAGCAGCTGGACCCTTTGGTCCAGAATAGATGAGGTTTTTTGGTAACCTCTTTTCCAATAATTTAATTTAAAACCTTATCTGATGAGGTTTTCTTTTGGGATTTTGAGGGTGTTTCTTAACTAGATCTTTATTAATTTGCCTTTCTGAATTTCAGAAAAAATCAGGTTTCAGTGTGAATCTTATTAAAAGGTGTGTAAAATCAATCAGATATCCACTGAAACTAAAGTTTCTTCAGGGGTTCTTAATTTCACATGCTAATTCTACAAATAAATTTCTCTGCCATACAACTTTAAGATTCTTCTATTTCTTGGAAGTTCCCTGAAACAAAATAAAAGGAAAATATGTTTTGTTGAGCAATTTTTTTCCCCATTCGTGTTTGATTAATGACGATTTTCTGTTGTGCATTACAGTGAAAAGCAGGTTTGTTTTTTTCAATCCTTCATTCTAAATAGTATATTTTCCAGAGCATTGATTACATTACAGTGATAGAGACATACAAAGTGCTTTCTGAGAGCCATGTAAGTATTCAGTAAAAATGCTTATGTATGCTTGGCAGAGAAGACTTACTTTTTTATGTTGATTAGTTAGAAGTCACTTTGGTATCCTGTAGTAAATCTATAATGACTTAAGAATGTGGAAAAGAGAATGCTTACTGATACAGCAGGTCATTATTTTATTAAACTCTTTTCCCCAGTTTAATCACTTCATACATCAAAAAAAAAAAAGTTTATAATGGGAGTGTTGCATTTATTTCTGGTGTTTGATTGCAGATCCCTGAAGTTTCTTTAGTCAAATTGCTTCACCGCAGGTAGGACATTTCATCTCCAATATTACAAAAGTCTTTACTTTTGGTCTTAGTGTGCCTGTTTGTCTGCTCAGTGATTGGTAAGCAAAGCGAAACTACACAGTGCCTTCCATGTCCTGACTTCCTGAAAATCAATCAAGTCAATCCTCTCTGCTATGCTGGATAAGACCTTTCTCCAATGAAATACAAAAAAGTATTTATTCCCATAGCAAAGGGCTTTGACTCAGACCATAGTGTGAAATGTGTTCACAACAGATGGCTGCCAAGCCATGCTTTAGTTATTGTGGATAATATGTGATCTGAAAGATAATTTTAAAAGCATGGGTTTTGTTATTAATATTTGGGGTCAATACTGGTGCAGCTCTTCCTTGTACCTACTCATCCAACAGTTGCCAGCTCTGCAGGGGCAACAGGTGAGAAGAATGATTTTATTCTTTTAATGAACTCAACATTCATCTTCAGGTGCTTTAAAGGTGAACAAAATCCTCATTTTCTAATACGAAGTCTTTCTTCAAAAAGAGAGATTGTCTCCTTCTAGTTGGCTCATATTGTGGATCATGTTGATTTTATGGTTTATATAATCCACACATGTCTTCCTGCGAGCATAGTGTAGAATGATATCTTTTAATTCGTTTGTTTGAAAACCAACCAATACTGAAACAGAGTTAGACATCTCAGCTTTGTTTCTCTCTTATGTAACCACTTCTTTATTAATCTTAGTGAGTAGTCAATGCTGGCTTTATGCCAAGGGAGCATTTTGAGGTCAACCCTACCAGAAGAAATATTTTTTTTTTAAAACAGCATAAAATAACCTTAAAAAATAAAAGCCAAAGCTAAACACTTTTTAGGAGCAGTTTCTTTATGTCATTTATGCAGACCGAAACACCCCAGCTATATTCATAGCTGGGTAACTGTTTGAAGTTGGAAGGTTTGAAGTTGGAAGGTTTGAAGTGCTTGTTCTAGGTTATTTTCCATAACTGCAAGTCCACTACTTTCTGGCTGGTCCAGAAGCTGTTTTTTCCTGTATCTAATACTTTTTACTATTGGTTTGTATGTAGAGCCTCTTAATGTGAAGTGTAAATTAGCACATAAACTCATGAGTGTATCTCATAAAACAATTACTTTGTTCCAGCACTCTTGCAATATTTGAGAGTAATTTGATGCAACACTTGCTATTGCTAACCTAAAAAAAAAAAAAGAAAAGTTTTTCTGTTTTTTCCTCCAAGATCCTTAGAAAACAGTTACTTCTTGTTTTTCTCCAGTTGGCTTTGGTTAGCCAATAAAATGGTCTTCAGCCAATGCATTGGCAATAAATAGGAATAGCAATACTAATAAGCTGCAGTGATATTTCCTAAAAGGCTACAAAAGTGCCTGGGTCTCTCTTGCTTGGATACTGCAAGTCAGAACATAAGAAATATGTTTTTGTAGGTGCATTAGAAGTCTTAAGTGTTTGTCCCAGCCAAATAGCACTGAGGTATTTAAAAGCGTTAAAGAAGGAAATGCATGTGTATACTTCTGGAGAAAATGAAATAGGTGTACAAACCACTGGTCTCTTTTTAAATCCACATTATGTTGCAAAAGTAGCTTAATCATAACTTCACTTTATTATGACTTGTTGCAAACTCTAACTATTGCAGCTGGAAGGGTGTGGATTACCTTGGATTTTTTCTTTTCATGTACAATTTGTATATCATAACTAAATATAGGGAGGGAGAGCAAGAAGAACAACAAAGGGAACAGTAAGGATTTTGTCTGAGGCCAGGTCAACACTTGCCCTAGATAATGGTTGATGACTGAATTGCTCATAGTGGGTTACCTACCAGCACCAGCTGGTTTTCATCATAATGGTAAAGGAAAACTTTTCACACAATAAGCATTGATCCCCTTGTTATGACTTGAAAGCTGCACAACTGCTTTTCGTTCCAGGAGAATATGAGTGAAAAATCATCTTAAGAATATGGTAACTCTTTGGTATTTTATACATACATACTTTCAGTAATATATATATATATAATAACACATTAAGCCAGGGCAGGAAGACATTGTGTACCTCTTTTAACAGGAAACTTAAACCTGTGAATAAAAATTCTTTAGCATAACTGCATAGAATTTTGTTGGCTGGGTTTATTTTGGCTTCTCCGCTGTCACAGATATTCATTATTTCTGAAAGAAAATGCTGTCAATTCAGCAGAGAGTTTAAACAAGGAAAGAGACAAATCACAACAAAATTTGAAAGTTTTTGGTTAATGTGACCTGATGATCAGCTCTAGAAAGTGTGTTAGCTACCTGCTGTGATTTGGTTTCCTCTGGGGAAAGCAGTGACGTAAATCCACTTACCCCTAATAGGAGCTGTTGAGATTATCAAGTGATTTGGCTAATGGTCAAATGAAAGGGAACACAACAAGGTGAAAAAAACTTTCAAAGGATGTTTTCAGGTTTGAAGGAGATAAGATGGGTTTTGTGGCTCTTTTATCACTTTCTCATGCCAGTGTACCTTAGATGTGTCCAGAGGAATTTGGCCCTTGCAGTTGCAGTCCCTGAATTCACACGGGAATTTTAGCTAACCTTGTCAACTCTGAGAGCAGTGCCTTAGACAGTACAGAGACCCTTCCTTGGTTTTAAGAGCTCTATTAATAGATTTGTGGCATCTAGCCAAACTTTAGTAGTGGAGGTGTGAGCTTTTTCACTATTCTAAGGTTTTGTTTGCATATGTTAGGACTGTACAATGAAGCCTTAAATCTCACAAGATAACAGAGGCATAATCTTTAGCAGCGCTTGATTTTGTTTCTACTTCATTGCTTTTTTATTCCACAGCATTTTCATAATCAGGGCTTTTTTTTCCCCCCAAGATTTTAATGGTGTTGCAATTTAAAAATCAAATTATAAATCAGTTGTATATGTTCTTGTAGTTTACTGTATGTGCTGTATACTGTGTGTACTAGTGATTCAAGTGTATGTATCACTAGTACTGATCTGTTTTCAATTTTTCATACATCATCAGGGCATTTCTTTGATAATTGGCATTTGCTATCTTAATGGACTTGCTACTCTTCAGAAACAAGAGGGACTGGATCTTTAATTCAGTCTTGTAGCTCCACTGCTGAGTGGTGTATTTCTAATACAGCCATTAGTTTATTGTTCAGGGAAGAAAAACTCTCTCCCAGGTAAATAGCTATAAGATTTATAAATAAGCTATAAATACATACAACAGACACAGAAGCCCACTAACACTGTCGTAAAAAAATCACATTAGCTGTTACAGTTGAATTCTCATCTAATCTTTCCATAGCTCATGACCTAATATCACCCTAGTTTAAAAACAGAGCAGCTTAAGATACTTTAGATGTAAACAGATCATAAGCATTTTATGTTTTCAAGGGTCTTGAGAAAAAGAAAGAAAAATTAAATCATGATAGGAAGGAAAGATAGCTATTTCATAGAAAAACATGGAAATGTATTTCTATTAGTAATTATGCTTCTTTTGGAAATGTGGTTTCTTTTTACTGAAAAGGAAATAATGAAGTCTGAAATATCAAAGGTTTTAATAAAGGATTCAGGTATAAAATAACACATATGTTACAGCAAATGATTTATAGAAAAAAAGGAGAAGCTTGAAATAATGGCTAGATAGATAGAATTTCATGGTAAGAAGGAAAATTATCCTATAACTTAGTTTATTCTTTTCAGTCATATGACATAACAGTAAGCTTTACCTACTGTTACGTTCCACAAATCTCTTTATTAAGGTTTCATGTAATTTTCGAGCATGTTTTAATTAGAAAATAGTAATGAAGATTTTTGTTGTTGTTTAGTGCTAGAAGTAATAATTCTTTGAGCTTGCAAAGTTCCTATCCAGTAAACCTTAGAAATTCTTTGGACATGTCAGTGAAGAGAAAGCCAAACCAAAATATATGAGGGCAGAGGCTATACAGCAGTGGATGAAGGAAGGAATAGAATAATGGTGCTTCTTGAGAGAAGAGGCATGGCAGAACCACATCATAAAATCAAGAAGAGATAGCTTTAAGAGCAGTTCTAAAAATATAAACTCACACTATGCTGACACTTGTACTCTGATACCTAGCTGAAAACTTAATTTTGCAGTTTTAATTTACCCATCTGAGGACATTTGCCTTCCATACCTCTTAAGGCCTCCTTCACACGCAGCTGTTTTTCAGGCAACACTTCAGCAGAATGAGACTGTACTATACCCTAGACTCAGCCTACCATAGCTCTTAGGAAAATGTTATTTTGTTAGCATGTGGAGATGGAAAAACATGGATAGAACTGAAGTTCCTTGTTTGGTTTGTGATATCACAATAGTTTGGAAAACAGTAAAATTTGCATTTATATAAGCAGTGTCATTTTCTTTCCTTTTCTCCTTTTCTCCTTTTCTCCTTTTCTCCTTTTCTCCTTTTCTCCTTTTCTCCTTTTCTCCTCTCCTCTCTCTTTCCCTTTCTCTTTCCCTTTCCCTTTCCCTTTCCCTTTCCCTTTCCCTTTCCCTTTCCCTTTCCCTTTCCCTTTC
>JBCJKH010019995.1:40099-53361 GCA_039877255.1 Loriculus beryllinus
CCCATGAATGTAAAATGGAGGAGACTGTGAAATAGCTGGGTCTTGATTGAAGACACTCCTAGTAGAGGGTAGAATAGCTTGAAAAAGTTGTCATAATTAATTTGATGCTGAAATATCTGAGGGAAAGATTTGGTCATGGATCACAACCCCAGAACAGCTTTCAAATACTCTCTTTACCTAAAGTTCTGTAGGTTCAGTAGTGACTGTGGTTGCAAATTTGAACATTTATGGTAATGATTGAAGTCAATTGGCTGGCAATCAGCGGCTTTTTATGGCGTCTTCCCTTGTTCTGGCATTTTATGCAACCTGTTAGGTCAGGGATGAAATGGTGTGATCCCACGTTTGGTAGTGCCATTCTCTCTCCTGTTAGGTGTTTAGTATCCATGAGAGGGCACTACAGCATGTATTACAGATGTGGAGAATAGATGCGTGGAGAAGAGATGCATGGAGAGGCTAAGAGAGGCAGCATGTCTTCAAAGACAGCTGAAGATAAATCTGCTAAATGTCTTATCTTATTAAATTGAAAAACCAAGGTGAGTTACTTTTATTTCTGTGGAAACATGAACAAGTTTAACGTATGCCGAGACTTCACTGTAATTTAATACTAATACACTCTATGCAACAATTAGCAAGAGAAGATAGTACAGGTTTTTGAAATATTGCTTGTTTTGTATTGCTGGACACTGAAATTATTTAGGAACGTATATTTAACTGATTTATGTCATGATTGGAATGAAAGTGAAATGAATGCACCAAATTCTCTCGCCTCCTTTTATTTTTCCTAGCTCATTGACAGCACAATAAAATAGTAATTGTCACTTTTCCTTGTTCTTTCTGAATCCAGGAAACTGTTAAAATGCAAAAGCTAAAAATCTGACACTGTAAGTTTAAATTATATTAGCATCTGCAGAACTAGATTTTCAGTTTTTCTACATGAGCAAATTAAACCTCATAACATGCCCCCAGCCCCCGAGGGGCTGCCATAGCAGCACCAGGCACAAGTAATTTCCATACTGCAGAGCATGAAAGAGTTCTGCTGAGGTGAAATTGAAGCCTGTACCAGGATTTTTTTTCCTGGTGATTACCTATATCAGCTCTCCAGAGAGTACGTTTAAATGCTGAAGCTTAAAGGCTTCTGTGTTTTCAAGAGCTGGGAGGCTATCTAACACGTTATTTGTGCACCAGCCCAACTGTTTCAATTACCAATTTATCGCTGGGGAGCAGTAATGGATTTTTAAAGTTTGAAGATAGATCTGAGCTCTTACTCTCAAAAAGAAAACTCACAATTCCATTAGCAAGATAGTGTAGATGCTGAGCAGCTACATGATTTAACCCTACTGTTTTCAGTAGCGTTTATTAATATGCTTTTATAAATCCTATTAGAGCTGCAGTATTGCCCATTCTGCTCACACTGTAGTATGGAACTGAAGTCTGTGTGAAAACACTCAAAATTGTGTTATTACTCCTATTAGTTTAATGTAATAAAATTACTTTATCCCTACCCTCAGACTCATGGTCCTTTGCCAGACTTAGTACACGGTTGTGAAAGCCCAAGAATCATATTATCACCTCTTGAGAGGTGAAACATAATATATGTGTTTGTAGTGCATAGTGCCACTCTCGCTCTGTTCCACGATGCACCTAGACAGGCAGTTAATTTTCTGCATGTGCTTACATTAATTTGGGAAGAGCAGGAAGCATTTAAGGTAATTGTCTGAAAAATCTGAAATAGTATGTTACTGCATATCAGTGTAATGGGGTATTATTTTGGTATTTTTGTAAATAGCTAATTTGTATTAACTGCCATTAGGAAATGTATTCTTCTAGAGCTCTTTTTCTGGCCTTGAGTGCTCCAAGTTTACAGCCTGTTTCAAAGGCATCTAAAATATGCCAGTCAGAGGAGTTTCATGCATTGTTTCAAAACTGGAATTTTATATGTTAATATGGAATGATCAGGACAAGATAGTTATGTTTACACCCATCATAGTGTGTGTCTTACAGCTGAGACACCTTCTCCCCCTGCTCCCTGGGTGACCAGAGGGAGCTGCTGGAGGAGCCCAGCCTAGGTGTAATACCTGCCTTGCAGTGTAGGCGTGCTCAGGTGTTTGCTTAGTCACCTCCCTGTAGGTTTGAACAACTTCTTTCTATTTCTTCCTCCCTAATTCTAGGTACAGTTTAGTGAAGGTTGGAGAGGTGGGTTTTCATTTATTTTGTGGGTTTTTTTGTTTTGTTTTGTTTCTTCCAAATAAGGTCCCCATGTCGGATTTTGTTTTAATTTCTGTGGACTGGTATTACATTGGGAATACAAAAGAACAGCTGACTGTGACTGGTTTGCTTTAAGAGCTGGATTTCTCTATAGCCTATCAAATAGCTCTGTTGAGGAGGGTTACCCAAGAGGCATTTTGGTAGTGCTGCTGCAGGGCTTTATAAATTATGAGATGGTGTTCTCAGGAATGCTGATGAATTTCAGTGACAACTTCTGTAAATCAGAAAAGCCATTTTCAGCTGTTCTTTTAAAGCTGGTGCCTTATTCTTTGAGGGGTTTGGCCATAAAAAAGGCTCTCTCAGAGGGAAAGAGGTGACTGTCATTTCACAATTCAGAGCATTAAAAGAAATAATAATTTAAGGCTTTGTATCGCTGCTTAATACATTTTAAGAAAAATTAGATTAGAATGGTTTATGAAGCTATCAATTCCAGCATGTCAGTAATTGAGGCAGGGAAGTGGGATGTATTCTTCAGTATGTTTCTAATACTCATCACGAATCACTTTGTCTAGCGTGTCACCTAGAACTTCAGCTTCAGAGCAGCCTGTTGACAGCAGTTCATGTGTTAGAGCCATGTGGCTTAGCGGTATGTGCCAGAGATGTTTTTTAAAAAAGGTGAAAGATATTTTGCATTTATTTATTTTCATTTTAAGCATGAAGGCATTTGATGTCATAAGTGCTTAATTCTGGTTGATGAAAATGGAGTGCCCCTAATGGGACGTTGGGAATTTATGGTATGGTGCTGAAACCAAGATCGTGACTAGCAGCACTTCACACCCTGTCTGTGGAAGCAGTTATGTCTGCGGAAGGTCACATCTTTCCCTCCCATCAAGATTCTTGTATAATGCAGAATGTCATTTGTATTTTTAAAATCAGTATAAAATGTTGACTGTCCTTGGAGTGTGATGGCTACTTTAAAAATTAATATTGTAATTCTTATTTTAGAAACAATTTTGTCCACAGTTGCAGACTCTCTCAGTCATACTCCCCGGCTATCAAAGAGTTTATGTGTGTACTTGTGTACTTCAGCTGGTTGAACTGGAAATATTTTATAACGCTGCATAACATGTTTATTTCACACAGGTAATCTCATTTACCTGTCATGGTCTACTGTGTGTGTCCTTGTTGCAGGTGACAGGAGATGTTGGTAAAAAAAAAATAGTTCCCGGATTCGGTATCGTATACAGTCAGTCATGCTACGTAATGAAATCCCTAATTTCCGCCAGTTAAATGGCTTCAGAAATTTTTTAATTAAAATAATAAAGAAAAATAATCCTAGGGACGAAATCATGTCTCACTTAACTAAAACTGGACTTTAATTATTCAAGTTCGAGTTCCTACAGGCATGTCTGGAACATGGGGAAGAACTTGTTAGCTGTGAGGGTGACTGAGCATTGGAACAGATTGCCCAGGGAGGCTCCTTCCCTGGAGATGTTCAAGAGCCATCTGTACACAGTCCTGAGTAATGTGCCCTAGGTGACTTTGCTTGAGAAGGGATGTCCAACTAGACGACTTCTGGTGGTCCCTCCCACCCTCAATCATTCTGTGATTCTTTGTGATTTAGTGGCAACAGCAAGTGGAAACTGCTCTATGGGCTAACAGAAATAAAGCCATAAGACTGCCAGTGAAGTGCGATGCACTGTGAGTTCAGAGGTCCTGCCGTCACCCACTGGTGAGTCCAACAGCTGAAATGATGCAGAGGACAAAAGCATTACATCACCTCGCTGTGACAGAGTAGCTGAATTGACTTAGGTTTCTTACCAGCATTTTCCTCTTTAAAGAAAACTCCAGAAAGTGAACATAACAACCCTAAAACCTCAGGCAGAAACATAACAACCCTAAAACCTGGATAGAGAAGAGAACTTCTTTACTGCCTGTTTTTTTTGTTTGGGTTTTTTTGTTGGTTTTGTTTTGTTTTGTTTTGTTTTGTTTTTGTTTTTTTGAGGGAGAGAATAAAACCAAAATATTCCTTAACTAATTTTTGAGGATATAATTGCTGGTTTGATTGGTTGGTTTTGGTTTTATTTGGGATTTTTGTTTTGTTTGTTTTTTGTTTCTTGGTTTTTTTTTTTGTATTTAGCTCTTTCTGTTTTATTTGAATCTTCGTAGTCTTTGAATTAACATTTGCCAAGTAGAATAAAGCTAAGAAAGACTGTTATAACTAAATAGCTGATAAATAAGAATCATTCAGACTGGAACAAACCCCTAAATTCTTCTCTCCAGGCAGAAAATAGTCATCCCCTTTAATCTCATGCTAAGGGACTCTACTCTTGAACGAGAAGGCTGATACCCCCTGAAAAGTATATCTACATGTTTGCTTCTCTTATTGTCTAGAATGGATGATTATGAATGATCTCTATTTTTTTTTTTCCAAGTTTAATTGCTCTATGTAAGATTCTTAGTTTGAAGCCTGCTTTTATTGCTTATAATGACATGTCAGAGTGTAAGTAGCTCCTCACTTAACTGTAATACCAGAAATAATGATCAGTTTAGGTCAGGCATAAATTCTGCAGCGTCTAATTTTACATTTGGTTCTAGTGTTTCTTTTTAACTCAATGTATGCCTGTCTATAAACACTAATTTAAGCTAACTACTGATGTCAAAGTTATGCAGTCAATTTATAAGCACAGGGAGTTATCGATACAATCCCATGGCAGTTGATCTATTCTAAAAATACATCTAAAGTTGTCATTTATACCTGAATTTGTGTGATATAGGGATTGTAGGGCTACCATTAAAACATGGAAAAGAGTAATCTACAACAGCAATGCTGTAACAGCAGTGATAGCTCATGATTCTCAGTGGAAAGAAAGGTACATAGATTCAGTCAAAAGAACTAAACGTGATAGTATGCAGGATGGGTAGGAAGCAATCTAATGCAGGCATCCTTCAAAGTGGCTCATGCTGTCATAGAAAGAAGTACTTGGCACTGTTGAAAGCTCTGACTGTTTCTAGAGCTTTGCCATGCTGTAGAATAATAATTTGCAACGTGTATAAGGTCCTAGGTCAGCCTTAGGAGTTCATAAAAGGCAGCTGCTGACAACTTGTACCTTGCAATTGTGCCTCATTGGCATGAATTGTATGACAATAATTCTTAATTTCATGAGCCTGTTTTTTTTTTTTGTTTGTTTTGTTCTGCTTTTCCACAGGGCCTTTGCCTCGTTCAGTGCATTATGATAAGGAACTAAACCTTCTTACTATATTTTTCCTTTTTACTTGACAGTATTTTAAAGTTAACATGCTGAGCAATATAGATCAGACATTTTTAAACTCCAGACTTAATGATATTAAGATCAAAACACATCTGGTTTTTACGTTTAACTGATTTCAGTGTGTGCCATAACACATTTTGTTGCATCTGAAAACTTACGGTACGAATGAGGAAATGATGAAATATGGGCTCAGTTCATTTCACTGGCTTCTGAAAGGCAAATAGTATTTCGCTGTGGTCAATTTGCAGTGTGAAAATATTAAGCGGATCTTGGATGCAATGATTTTTCAGCTATTATGACAATGAAACTATTTTAGTGTTAACTAAGACCCACATCTAGCTTAGAAATTAAAGATGTCATGAAGGAGGCATAATGGGCTTGATGGGGCGCCAGATCCCTTCTGTTGATTTCTTTAAGCTTTGTTACACATTCTGCTTACAGTTGATAAGGCAGAAGATACGTGGCTGATTTTTCAGCAGCAGCAGATGGAAGGCACCAGCAGTAATTGGAACAGGTTAAGCAGAGAACATGTAAGTGGTTGTACTGCATTTCCGTGTGGCTGTAGAGGTGCTCAAGTCCTGGAGGCTTTGACAGCTTAGTCCCACATGTTTGCAGTTAAGAAACCACAGGAAGCTGCTGAGAGCTGCTGGTCTTCCATGGAGAGCTGGGAACAGCTGAGGAGGCTACAGGCATATTTGTGTTCGTTACTAGTCTCTACAAACCTCCTCGTTTGGATGCTGCTTTTGGGCTACCCTTCTGCCTTGACTGGCTTCAGTATCCCATGCTATTAATCGGACACAGCCTACTACTAATAAGTTGCAATAATCTTAAGAGGTGGCATGTAGAGGGGCATGAAGTGCATTGTATTTTAGAGTTGTTAACCTTGCCTTCATTTCTGTTCTCCACTATCCTCTTGTCTTGTATCCTCACATTTTCTTCGGGGCAGATGCTTCTGCTTTGTGATGCAGAAATAAGAGAAACAGGTAGAAAGGGATCAATAATGTTAAATCCAATGCGAAAACGTTGGGGTTTTAGAAAAAAATCTGAAGAATTCTGCAAGGAAATTTATGTAATTTCCTATGGGTTACATTTCCCACTTGGCAAGAAACATGAAAAATACATGTAATTTGTAGAATTAAACTGGTAGTAGTACAGTATAATAGACTGCACTTCAGGCCTGATTATTAGTGCATCTATAAGGTTGCTCTCATTTGAAGCTTAAGGGCTAAATCTGTAGTTTCATAGCCAGCTATCTAGTAACAGCTTAGCACGTGAACAACAGGATCCAAAAATCTGAATGATTGATTTAGCACCTGATTACATTATATTTGTTACAACTTCCCTAAACAGTAAATTCCATGCTCAGATTGACAGCTCTGGAGCCTTACTTACTGAAAGAGAACATTGCTGGCAGCGGGAGTTTGAAGTCTCTCTTACTGCCCCAAAACTCAAAACTAGTAAGATTCAGTGCAGAATATAAGGATTCAGTTTTGTCCTCAAACCATTTAAGACACCTCTGCAGAGGTTAGCAAGCTCTTGCACTGCATAGGGAAGGCACAGCTCAGTGAAAGGTATTAATGTCATATGATGGACGAGCCCCACATTACTGTTGTGCACATGATTGCTGACTGTGGAGCAGAGTTAGAGACTATCCAGGAGCTGTGCCTGCATCCCAACCTGTGCTGCCTTCCCAGACCATCTGAAAATGGACTTTTCAGCTTCTCGTTTGCAGAGGGATTCTCCATGCAGTGTCATCAGGATTTGGGGAGCAAGGAGGAGAATGGGTGGGAAACAGAATAAAGGAGAAGGCTCTTTCGTTGTTTTCTTGTGTATGCTGGCACTCCTGTGCTTTTAGTAGTGTGGAGAGGAGGGCAAAATCTTCTTGTAAATGGCTAACTGCAACCTTTACTGGACTTGCCTTGGTTTCAAGAATAAGCATTTATATTCTTAGGTGCATGTGTGAGGGAGTGTGTGCAAATTCTATCTTAAGTTAGTTCTTAATGATGGAAAAGTGTTAGCAATTTTGGCCTAGAATCTTCTGCTTTTATTTTATGTTTTTCAGTGGTTTTCTTCAGGCCTATGCATTTTACTCACTTTCGAACTTCGGTTTTGTGTGCGGTTTGTTCATTATGCTTTCATCCTAAATAGCATGACAGCCTCTGAGTGTGGTAAGCTGTAAATATGAATTATGCTGGTGCAATCTTTGATATCAGTGGCTCTTGATCCGTCAGCATTATTGCAGATGAAGATTGTTTTCAGAGAGGGTTGAGAGATTGTCCTGACTTGATGGGTGTCCATGGAGCACCTGGGAATTGTGCTTTGACCAGCCTGTGCTTCTGCATAGTCTGCTGCTGTACTTCTGGAGTTTAGCAATGGGTTTCACATTTATATCCATCCAAGCAAGATAATACAGAAAAGTGAAGGAAGGAAATAACATTTCCATCACTGATTTTATCTGAGCACCTGAAGTTTGAAAGAAGTTCAGAAGAACCTTTAAGATTACTCTTTTAACCGTAAATAACTGAGATGTGCAGATAATGGGGTTTTCAGATAAAGCTCAGATGGACTGAAATGTATTTAGTTCTGTAATACTCCTAGAGAAAATTGGTGAAAAATGCTGTTTAGAACAGGATTAGATAAAACTCTGGAAAATATATTAAAGCATTAATCTTGTATTGGCAGAATGGAATAGACAATTACTGCTGGTAAGTTATTATTTATTGGATCTACATATCCAGTATGTGAAGGAATTTTTATAAAATCTAATTTTGCATTTTCTCTGTTGGATTTTAATGAATGGTAGTTTCACTGAAATAGTGTCTGAACAAGCATATCCCAGCATCCTTGGCTTTTCAACCTGAGATTTATTTGCACTGCATTAGTGCCCAAGGTTGTTTCTATTAAAAACTTTGTGTTTGGAAGAGTGGAGAGCCAGCAGATTTTAATCATAAATTAGTTTTGTGATTTGGCTCCAATCAAGAAAAAACAAGCTTTTTTGTTTGTTTGTTTGTTTCTGAAATGCTGGCTTTTCTGTAAAGATGGTCTGTTTCTCCCAGACCTATAGCAACTCCAGAGGGCTTGTCAGCATTAGCGCAGCTTAGTTAGAAACAGCCAACAGGATGTGGAATATTTATACAGCCTTTTAATTCCACAAGGGCGTAAACACATTTGCTGTTTTAGATGCAAATACAAGAGATGGTGATATAAAATGCAAAGAAAGAGTAACACAAAATATGTTCTTTATGTGTTTTGCACTGAATATGTCAAAATATTGCTACTCATAATTGAACGTAAGTTCAAGATTGAATACAAGATTAATCATTAAATCCAAAGTTGAATGGAAGCTAACCAGTCTGTTTGTTTGTTTGGGGTTTTTTTGGTTTTGTCCCCCCACTGTCCCCTCCCCAGACATTTTTTTTGGTAGTTGATTTTAGCTTTATGTTTTAATGCGGTATTGTCATAATTGTACTACAGAAATATTTAAAGATGTGTATTGCTTGTGTGTTAGAATTCTCTCTATGTAAATTTCAGGTTGAAATTTGGCTTGTCCACTCTTCTTGAGGAAGAATTCATGAGCAATTCTGGGAGAAACCCAGTAGAGAGAAATAACTGTTGAGATTTTAATAGCTCCATGGTAGGAGCATCTGGGAGTAGGAAAGTAAATTTTTCTGAGAAAGTGTCCCTGCTGAGAACGAGCAATCTGAAGTGTTTCAATGTGTAGATTTTTCATCATATTCCACTATTAAGTTGGAACAATTCTCCCTCACTGTTAAAATGGTACAACTCTCACCACAGCACTAGTTCTTGCAGTTTCACTTTGCTATATACAACTTTGCTTTTTGCTGAATTTTGCAAATACTAAGGACATTCTATGTGGGAGAAAAATTGGTGCAAGCATAATGGCAGTAGGGAGTACGTTGAAGTACATAATCTTTAGAAAGCAAAGAAATGGCATTTACTTCGGGGTGGCACTGGTTAGATTGCTCATTTTTCTACTTCTGGGACCAAGGGTTTATCTGCTAGTTTCAACGTACTTGAAGAGGAGCTCACTGCTCCAGGTAAAGGGAATTAAAATCGCGAGCATTTCTAGATGCTCCGTCTGTTTATGCTGGAGAAGTCTGTTACATTGGAGAAGGCCGGACATAACAATTTTGCTTAGAGAAGGAAATCTGAGCTTTTTATGAAACTGGAACAGTAATAAGCAAAATGGAGTTCAGAAAAGTGTAATTTTGCTCTCTGTCTTTCAGATATAGTGGAGGAAAATTTAGTTTGTGTACATGAAGTCAAGAGTGAGGTCGTTCAGTGTCTGAACAACAAAAATTTGAAAGGGAGAGTATCATACCAAGAATTTGTATATATTTTTTTTTACTGAATTCTGCTAAAGCTCATTATAACTGGCATCCTTCTCAAATTTATGGGCAGGAAAAAAAATAAATCACTTTTCCAAAGCAAAAAAAGGGAAGCGATTGCTTCCTCCCCTGCATCCCCCCTAGCCATTTTCAAGTGGATGCCTTGACTGTGCAGAAATCTGTTGTTTGTGTGAAGTAAACGTTTGAGCACTAAGTAACTTTGTTTCTGGCCAGTGTTGTTAAATATTTTTCAGTTATACATAAGTGTTTTGTGTGATTTATCCCTAAATAATTATTTTTTTATTTGTTGAGTACATTTTTATTTTTCATGTGAGGGGACCCTGGTTCAGCAATTAAAGTACTTTGTCAGGATTATCTGATGTTCTGAGCTCCTTGCAGTCCATAAATATTCAAACTTGCAGCATGTGAGTGAGGTCAGAAAGTGGTATCTCCTCCTTTTCTCATGTAGCAGAGTGAGGCACAAAGGCACTGAGAACTAGCTCCTCAAAGGGATCCCACTACTCAGATCCCTCTGATTTCACAGGGAAATAGACGCTTAAATATGTTTCTGAAACTGGCTATCTGGCTTAATGAGAGCTCACAAGAGGTCCATGGTAAGACTACTGTTATAAACCTCAGTCTTCTAAATCTTGATCTACTCAGTCTTCTAAATCTCAGTCTTCTAAATCTTGATCTACTTCCTTCTAAGGAAATTTAATGTTTTTCTTTCATCTGATCTTTCTTAGAGACATCAGTATTTCTAGCACAGGTAGTTTGAAGGAGGGAATAGGGAGAAAAGAAGTTAATTCCTGCTCCTCTTTAAAGTTTAATTCTGACACAGTAATCAAACTGATCATTTTCTGCTAAAGTGTATGCCTGAATACTGCAGACCCATCTTTGACAGAGTTTGTTGGACTTAAGTGTCAGGGCAATGCTTTGCCAGCCTTTAATACGCTGAGTATTTCTGTGACCATGAAGCAACCTTCTATAAATACGTTTCAGCAGTTGTACATGGCTGTCTGAAGAAGTCTGTCTGTAAAGATCTATTTGCAAGTGTCCTTTTCCCCCCCTGTTTTGTTTCTCTTTTTTTAACAAGCAGCTTTCAAAGGCTGTTTATATTTTTGGCAGAGCTGTGAGCTTTCTCTCAGGGCTACTCACATTTCAGAGAACAGGTGACTTGCACACTTCTTGTTTATAAATTACAAGTAAACTACATTGTCGGTGGAATATATATTTAAAGCATCTTAGCTAATCATATTGCTTACAGTTTCCAGTTCGTTTTAACATGCTCTGAATTTCTGGTTGGTGTTTTCAGGGGTCATTTCTTTGTTTTGGTTTGGGTGTTGGTGTGTCCTCATCTCTTGGCTGATTGAACACCGTAGGGCTATTTCAGGAATTTGTTTGTTTGTTTTAAATTCTGAATGCGTTGTATAGAACTTTTGGGAAGTGGGGTAACAATCTGCACTTCTTTTGTGGCTCAGTGATGGAAAGAACTTGCCTTGTGAACCCCGGGCTTAATTCTCTGTTGGAATCATCTGCTTGACTGTTGAAATTATGCCAGTGGATAATTCTGCTCCTGATATTCCAGGAAACAGAAAAACAGATGCTGAAAACTGCTAATATCTCTGGTCTGTAACCAAATATCCCATACTTATAAGGGGTGGGGGAAAAAACATTTTTTTAAAGGAGTGATGTGTCTAGCTCCAAGATCAGGCAAACTGTATTTTTGTATTCATGTACCAGCCAAAACTTATTTCATGAAAGAATGAAGGTTATTTGAGCACTGTCATGTCTGTAACACTAAGTATTAGAAACCAGGAAGCCAAACAACACAATTAAATAGAAATAAAAGAGAAAGCGCTAACAGTAGAGCAAATGTAAAACCCAGTACTTAATACAGTCACCTGAGAATTCAGATGCTGCAGTCTCCTCCAGCTCCAGAACTTTTGTTTTCCCCTTTTGTTGTCCAGCCGTAGGTCTTTCTTCCTTGCTCAGCCTCTCTGGCCATCTGACCTCTGTCAGATGGTATTGGCTCCTTTCCATACTGTGATTAACTGCACTGCTTTTGATCTGATCACACGTAAGTCACATTCTACCTGGCAAGGTCTGTGAGGGAAGTGGCCATCTCTGTGTATGGCATGGGTGTCTAGGGGAAAGCCTTCCACAATTCCATCCTCTTACCAGTTACCAGGAAACCTAAACCTGGCATGGCGGGATTCCTCATCTGCCTTGCCTTCTATTGAGACTGTAGCAACAGAAGCCAAAATAGGCAGGAGCAGTCCAGTAGCAGTGGCAGTTTCTTCTCTGGATGGCAGTGATTCTTCTTGGCAGATGGCTCTGCATGAGAGGTTTCAGTCAACTTTCAAGCTTGTTTTATAGCTCTTCTCCCTTTCTACAATTTCAGAGGATGGGAACAGGATGAGAGGCAATGTGAACACAAACAGCGTCTGAGGGTGTCACAAGGGTGTAAGGTGCTCAGGCCATGTAGGAATATAATCTCAAAGTAGAAACACACATTGGTTCTGTGTACGCTAACGCTCAGCTGTGGTACAGTCATGAGGGAGCAGTGTCACAGAAGATCGCCAGACTTACAGTTTGTTCAGAATTGCTTTTGTTTCCTGTTCAGAGCTAGACTGCCTTAAACCATGAAGATAATAATTGTTATCCTGCTATTTGCACCATAGCTGAGATACCAATGCCTAATGGAAAACAGCATGGTGGCAGCACTGGATTTTAAGATTACTGTAATGGAAGTTATCAATGGCTGCAGAAACTTGGTAAGGAAAAAGCAGTATTCTTTCTATCAAGAAAATTTTTCATTTGTAGACTATCAAAATACCCAAAATAGCATCAGCATTTTCAGTGTTCAAGTTTAGACAATGCATAACAAATGTATTGATGAGGGTGTTAATAATACATAAAATGTCCCTAAGTAGCCGCTGACGACATACATTGTAAACATTTGAGCATTTTATGATTGCAATTCTTAATCACATAAAAATGCATATGGTAGAAAGGAATGTCTCTCAAGGCCTTTATACAGAGAAGCATGATTAAGGTGTATTTTTAAAAGTGTGCAAATAGTGTATGGCCTGAAAAGCGAAACCACATGATGTAATTGTCAGCTATCTCTGGGCACAGTCTGCTCACAATAAATGAATGAATGCATCAAACTGGCTACAGGTAACAAATCCCAGGCAAACAAATCCAGGTATCCCCAAATTCTGTTTAGAACATTGTTTTTACATGAGAGGGTCAGAGAGTTCCTCATAGGTACCTGCATGAACAGATTTAAAGCCAATTGGTCAGTCAATGTTTTGTTCTATCTCCCAAGCACACATGCACTTGGTTCCTTCTGCGCATTAATGTTACAACATATTGTCAAAGTGTATCTGCAAACGCTTTTCCTTTGTCTCATTGAGATTGTGTCTGGTAC
>JBCJKH010019997.1:0-16396 GCA_039877255.1 Loriculus beryllinus
CAATCCCCTGCCACGGGCAGGGACACCTTCCACTAGACCAGGTTGCTCCAAGCCCCATCCAACCTGGCCTTAAACACTGACAGGAATGGGGCAGCCACAGCTTCTCTGGGCAAATTGTGCCAGGGCCTCACCACCCCCACAGGGAAAAACTTCTTCCTAATACTTAATCTAAATCTCCTCTCTGTCAGTTTAAAGCCATTCCCCCTGCCCTATTCCTCCATGCCCTTGTCAAAAGCTCCTCTCCAGCCTTTTTGTCAGCTCCTTTAGGCACTGGAGCTGCCTTATTGTCTCACCAGAGCCTTCTCTTCTTGAGGCTGAACAAACCCAGCTCTCTCAGCCTACCTCCATAGCAGAGGTGCTTCAGTTCTCAGCTCATCTTCATGGTCCCCCTCGTGATGGTAGATCACCTCACTCCTTTTCTTTACATCCTTTTTTCATTTACTTCAGCCTTCTCTGTGTGGGTATGGATGCCAGCTTCTCCTTCTAGTCATGTCGTTGCTGTTGATACCAAACCACGTTGTGCCAGGCACTGCCACAAGTAGCGTTGTAGCATCCTGAAGGCAGTACACGTTTCTGTGTTCGCAGGGAGACAGGCTGGCTGGCTGGCTGCTGGCAGAAACCTCACTGCTGGTTAATTGGAAAAAAGGATTTAAAGAAAGTAGGTATCTTTTCTTTAAACAAGACATCTCAAATGGAGTGATTACCATCAAAGAGTCAAGCAGAGCAACACAGAAATAGCAGCAAGAGCATCTAACAACACAGAGAACAACACTCCTGACCCTGCTGAAGCTAGGCAAGGGAGACAGCACGCCTGAAGCTGTCATCTTTGAGCACAGGGGAACATCTTTCCTTATGACTTTTATATTTTCCAGCAAAATAAGAAGCACAGTGATAGTATAACAGAACAAAACCTGTTCTTCCAGAAGGAACCATCCTTATCTAGCCAAATATCTTCTCATTGACACTGATGGGCTTTGAATCAGGCTCACAAGGGTATGAACCATGCATCAAGATTTTGCATTCAACACTTCTTCTCTGCTCTAAAGTCCTTCTTTGAGTAGTCCTATTGCTGGTGGTGCTGATGGGTATTTGCTCTCCTGGGCTGGGTAAGGGTGGCGGGAACTTGCATAGAGCCCAAAACAAAGTTTGAGATCTAAACTCCTTGAGATCGTAAGAGTTTGGATCTCACTCTGGACCTCATTGGTTAGACTTTCTTTTCATGGCCACAGAAAGCCCAGATTTAGCATACAGATTAAGTCTAATTGCAAACCCAGCCAAAAAAGTCCTTTCTGGCTGACCATGACAGTATGAATCCCTCTGTCCTCTGCTGACACCAAGAAACCCGGTGTTGGGCTACTGAGTGGTTGCAAGTGGCAGCAAGGAACATGGTGGCAGCAATGTCATTCATGCTGTATGCTTACCCTATTGGTTGTGGGAATGTCTTATAATCACATTTTTGCTTGCTGATGGTGCACACAGTGGGTGTGCATTTGCCACACTCACGATATCTTGTGAGGTTTTCTAAAAACTGCTCATAACTAAGTTTTTTTTCTTTCCTGCTTTGGGAATTGCAGTCCCACATGCAGGGCTGCCAACACACTCACCAGGTATGCTCACAGCCAAGCCATGGGGAGCTGTGACCGACAGGCTATGACAAAGATGAATGTACTGGGTCACTTGCAAGACATCTTTTCAGCCACCCTGTACTTTCCTCCACTGCTGTTTGCTGTTGCTGAAGGCCCAGGGGTTACTCTGAACTACCTGCAGAGCAAGAGCTGGCTGATCGTTCATCCCCTCTGTAAAGTAAAATGGAATCCCATTTGTACTAACAAAATAAGGATTTATTCATCCCTTTGCAAAAATTAAAAAAAAAAAAAATCAGTTATTTTAATACGCTTTCAGGGAATAATTGAGTCAATGATTCTGTAATAAGAGCTCTGCCCTCTGTTCCTCAGAGGGTGTTCTCCCTGGCACATATATCTGCATTTCTGCTGTGAAGAGCCCTGTACGGCTTGCCCACACACTGCTTCCCAAGGGTGCTGTAACTGCTGTGTAGGCTGATGCAAAATGTTCCTTCACCCACAGATCCCTGCCTGCAAATGTCATTGAGAAACATTCTCATATTAGAGCAGCTTCTCTCCTAGGAGCCCACCCTGGCATATACCTGCTCACCTGCAGGTAGCAAATATAATGCTGGGCCAGAAAACAGTGTCCTTGAGCAAAGTGTGTGCCTCTGACAGAGCTCAGTTTGGTAAATGAGGGAAGATGGACAGCTAAGTGGGCATGGGGAAGCTTTCACTGCAATCATCACAAATGCTTCCTTCAGCTAGAATACGCTGAATAAAGCTAAATGCCACAGAGTGAATCAGAAACATGGCAGGTAGGTGGTGATTATCACACTTAAATGGTTTTTTGAGCACTTCAGGAGAGCACTAACAGCGTCATTTTTTGGTTATCCTGGTATGGAAGAAACACGTGGGTCTCCAATACCCACAGACACAAGCTAACATCTTGTGCAGCCCCAACAGAGGTCTTGAACTCGGATGGTCCCATCTCACAGTCGCATTTCTGCTGCTGAATTAGCTTGAAACATGTTGGGGTATTTACCTGCCGTGCAAAGAAGCAGCATGGGGACACCTTGCTATGTACAGTACTAGAGGCACACTTCTGCTGCTGAGTATAGGACTCCCCTCCTGCAAGAGCAGAGATGCAAGCCATGTGGAAGAGTCTGAAGGTCAAATATGGTAAAAGTGGGACCCAGGGGTTTCTGTCAAAGCGTCTAAATCAGAGACTGAGGAGACAAGAAGGATTTTGATAAAATGGGCCCATAGAAGACCAGTCCTCTCTATAGCTCATCCTTGCCTCTCATTTTCATGTATTTATGCTTTTCTCCCATGCGCACGCTGTTAGAATCAAAACTGCATCTTCAAACAAGTAAACAAGCAGGCAATAAAATACTCCTCAGCAGAGACGGTTTCATTTTCTTGGAAGCATGATGCAATGCAGCGATAGCAGGAGCCAATCTGTCACTGCCACAAAGGTGAACTCTGCTCTTTAGCAAAATCCATCACAAGTGCCTTCCCTTCCCTCGCAGTGCCTGAGCTGCAGTCCCAGGAATCGGGAGGCACCTCCTGCGCAGACGTGGCTCATGCCACTCGCTGCCGTGTCTTCCACAGCAGCGTCTCCTACTCGCCTTGCTTCTCTGCCGGTTGCATTATGATAATGTCAGGCTTGATCATTTCCAAGTCTTATTCATACAGCATTTATTGTGCTTCAGCAGAAATGTGGTGCAGATCAGTAATGATTGTACTGGCCTCTTTAAAAGGCCGATATTAACCACGTTCAAAACAGGTATGAGCTGGCAGCAAACTCTCAGTGAATAATGTGAGCAATAAAGGCAATGGTTTAAAGATGTTTTACTAGAGAGCCAAAGCACCACAACTGTGGGGAAGGAAGGCTGGGCTTGCTTTAAGCAGCCAGATTTACAGGATCTGGGAAAGAAAGGCTATGCACCATGGCAGCAAGTCATCCTCTCCTCCATCAGAGCTGCTACAGAGGAGGGTCAAGGTGCATCCATCCCCAGGGTGGTGGGGCATGGTTCAAAGTGTTTCTGGGTAGAGCTGCTGTGCTTCTTGGCAGATCTGCTGTCATCTCAGAGTGGCATGGGAACAAAATCCCCCTGCAAGCCCATACAGAGAGGGCTCAAAGCAGGCAATGCCTGCTGGATTGCAGCTGGAGATCCTAGGCGTGAGAAAGGGAGAGAAGACAGTTGGGAATGGTTGGGGGGAAAAGCATAGGAGATGGCTGAGGTGTGATGTCCTGCTTTGTGCACCTTGCCACCACCTCACGTGCACAGCAGTAGTCCTCCATGCTGGGACCAACATCAGCGAGCTTGTTGCTCAGCAGGCGAGCTCCCCATGTGTGGCAGCTGCAGAGAAAATCCACCCTAATGAAATGCTTCCCTGCAGTAATTGGATTTCCACTGTAAATGAAGTCATTATGCTGATTGTCCTTGCACTTCTGAAGATGAGGCAATGCCAGTGAGCGGCAGCTCTGGCTGATGGACCACATTACGTACCTCTGCAGTGGAGGGGGCAAGCAAGGGCATTTCCCTGCTCCAGAGAGCACGAGCCAGCGCGTGTGAGGTTAAGGTGGCCACATGGCTCCAAATGCTAATGGATCTGTTCAAACAAATGGGCAGGGGAGAGGCTGTAAAGTGATTGGTGCAGTGGCTGACTTCGCAGGATCATGTCTCAGCTATGGTAGCATTCTTGCACAGTGTGCCCTCCCTGTCCAGGCTGAGTGACAAGGGCTTCCCTGTGGCTGGAGAGCTGCTTGGGGAAGGGCTAGCCATGTCCAGATCTGGGAACACAAAGCTCTCCATTTTACAGGGACGAATGATGAGAGGAGCAGGGGAAGGGTATATACCCAAGACGTGTGTCAGCAGCATGGTCCCTGTGGGAGCACTTGTCTCTGTCCCCCTGAACCCCTTTGGGCTCAGGGTGAACTAGGCTGGCTGGGTGCAGCTGGGGCCATACACCGAAATGGGTGCATGAAAGGTTTAGAAACATGGTCGCCTTGCTGGCTGCTGAACATAATGGTCCACAAGCTACTGCCATCTTTGCAGGTCGCTGCTGCTGGCACCTTCCTTCTTGCTACATCCTTTGCCTGCAGCCCAGACAGATCATGGCTGGAAAAAAGGCACGGGGGGAGGCTGGTCTCCGCTTGGAGCCCTGAAGCCATCCTGGCATCCCCAGGCTAAGCTGGTCCCCTCTCTTCTTTCCAGAACCCTTATGCCCAAGTCTCTTTCCCTCGTGGAGCCAATCCCACTTCCCATGAAGGCATCAGGGAAGTCAGTGCTGGCACTGCCAGGATCCCATCGCAGCTTTGGAATCATTCTCCTTCTCCACAGCCTGCCAGGCACTTCCCTCGCATCCCTGTGGCCAGAGGCCAGCGGGCAGAGTGGAAGCGCTGCGCACAGCCAGCTGGCAGGCAGCAGGAGCTTTGCAAACCCTGTGGTGTTGGAGGAGACGGATGGACTCCAACCCAGTGCTGTGGCAGAACGTGTCTCTGCAGAGCTGTTACAGAGCCAGAGCTTGCTGTTTTGCAAGAGGAAAGTGCAGAAGAAGGCAGGGCCGGCCCTGGGAAAGTGCTGCCTGGGCAGGAGCAACCTGGAGACAAAGTGGTGCCTCTTCACCACGAGGCACATGGGATTAGGAACTGGGGCTGGATTCAAGCTGCCGAAAGGCAGCGCATCAATGCCAGGAGCAGTCTTTGAAGAAATCTGGACTCTAAGCCACTGCTGGAACAGCGTGCCTGGGTCGCACCGTGATGTGTGGAGTGCCTGCATCAGGAGAGGCAATGGCTGGGGGCAGCACCTTGCTAGTGCACCGTGTCTGCAGGGAGCGATGTAGAGCAAATCTGGGAAATCTTTACTGAAGACCTTTGGGAAAGCCAAAAGTTATGAGACTTCTGGAGATTTTGCAAATAGACAAACCACGGACAGGTGAGGAAACAGGCAGGTGCTGGGGAATAGATCATATATATTGCAATTCTGTGACAGCATCATCTTAGGCCCATAGCTGGAGACATGAACCCTGTGGACCATGGGCTGAACAGCACAGCTGTTCCTCTGCTCTTATCACCCCCTTTGGTGGTACTCAGCAGTAGAGATCTTCCTAATGGGGATCCTAAAAGAGAACTGCTGGGAAATTCAGAGGAAAACAGCTAAATACACAAATCATCAAACACTTCAGAGGCTGTGGAATCCCACCACAGTGCAGTTCCCAGGGGAAAGAGGCTTGTGTTGAAGATCTTTTTGATCTAATGAAAACAGTGCATAATGATATCCAACAGCTAGAAGCTCAAGTCTGAAAAATTCAAGCTGGAAATAAGCTGCATGTTTTTAATGGAAGGTAAGGAATGGCTGTAACAGGTTGCAGGGGATGAGATAAACTCCATCACACAGAGCCTTGCAGTCGTGCTGGCTCTCAGAGGGTGACATCCTTCCGGCACAGTGCTGTGCCATGCAGAAACGCTGGCCATTGTCGGCCCTTGCTCAAGAGATCAAAACTACTGCACAACATGGTATCTCAGTCTTAAAATCCAAGATACGCATTTTCCAATGGAAAATAGTTCTATATCTGAGGGAGAGAGCTACAAAGCCACTGTTTTTTCATGCTTTATTTGCATGGGTGCTTCCCTAACACTCCTACTGGCTCCCCACAACACAGTATTATCCCTCACTTGGAGACCTAAAGAGTTCTTCCCTGAGGGTGGTGAGGCTCTGGCACAGTTTGCCCAGAGAAGCTGTGGCTGCCCCATCCCTGGCAGGGTCTGAAGCCAGGCTGGATGGGGCTTGGAGCAACCTGGTCTAGTGGAAGGTGTCCCTGTTCATGGCAGGGGATTGGAACTGGATAAGCTTTAAGGTCCTTTCCAACCCAAACCATTCTGTGATTCTATGATGTGAAAATAAGGGACTATATCTGGCTTTGGTTTAGCTGACCACCGAGGCACGTCTCTATTTGCTTAGTGACTCAAGATGCAAAATCATCACATCTTAATATAGCAAAACATGAGCCCAGGGAATGTACTTCTAACACTGTCATTTAATTTATTCACAACAATCAGATTAATAAACAAATATGTGCTGAGCCTTGTCACTGTTACAGTCCATGGGTATTTCTCCATGCTTGCATCTGGATGTCTGACAGTTTGTTTACATGATCACCGAGATGAAATACTCAAATTATTTGGCTTAGCATCAAGAGCAGCCTCTATTTTAGCAGCCTGCAGTGGCAGCTCCCCATGAATTTTAATAAGCTGTTAACAATGTGTGCATGTTTAGTTGTTGTCAGCAGAAACGTGCAAAAGGACAGGGTGACATATGCTTATTGTGGGATACAAAAGGATTAATAATGTTTCCCAATCATCCTGCATGACTGCTGCCTACCAAGGTGGCTCATACCTTTCTGCCGTGCACAGAGCACAGATCCTTCCCCAGCCTGATGTGGGGCGGCAGGTTGGATCAGGCTGGACTGGGCTTTGAGCAACCTGGTCTAGTGGAAGGTGTCCCTGCGCATGGCAAGGAGGGTGGAATTAGATGAGCTTTAAGAACTCTTCCAACCAAAACCATCCTGTGATTCTATGTGCAGGGATGGCATAATTTGTCTTATGGCCAGATCAGACAGCAGCAGATCTGGAGGACTGGATTTCAAATATAAAGGCATCCAAAAAATGTGGTTTTATTTTACCATCCTACAAGGGAAGACTTTACAATGTGAATATTGCAACAACAGAGCCAGGGGACAGTAGCCAGGACATGGGGAAATGGCACATCCACCATTCACCCGAGCCCTTTTACAACTAATTTACCAACTCGAGCAAAGTGATATTTTAACCTCACTCTTTATGCCCACTCTAGTTCACACAAAGCAACATCACAGTAAGAAAAGCACCTGTCTGGACACAGGTAGCACACAGGTACCACGTCTACAGCGAGAAGGGGTGATGAGGGCTGTGAGACATAAACCCACCAGCTATCTGCAGGTAACAGCTCTGCAGGAGAAAAGGCAGGAGGCTCAGAAGGAGCAGCTAAAAAAGGATTTGCGCACTCTTCTATTTTAGCAATGCTTTAGTTGGAGCAACACGTATTCCCAGGATATTTTTATCCATTGCAGTTCAGGAGCACATCCTTGGGTATCCGGCTGACTTACACAACAGAGCCTGCCTGTAAGACCTCAACTAACCGACACGCTGATGTCCCCACTGTGCAGCAGCCTCTTGGTGTCCGCTGGCTGCCCTATGCCCTGTGGTCCCCTATGTCCCCACACCATGAGAGGGGTCTGGGAAGCTTGGGAAGAGTTCGTGGGGGAACCAGGAGCATTGCATGCCCCCACTGCCATGTGTTAGAGGAAGGAAGCATCTTTCTGGTGCTTCAAACCTTTGGAAGTTGAATAATTTCCCTCTGTAATAACCATTTAGGAGAGAAGCTTCTCAGGAGCCATTCTCCATATCCATCAAGGAGTCACTGCTCCGTGAGAGCCTCCCTTCATTTGTAAAACCCTAAGGTGTATTGACCAGGCTCTGAAGGGCCAACAGTGATTTCTGTCTGGCTCTAGCTTTCTCTGCTGCCCTTTTAGAGCTCTCTGGAAGATGGCACCTTCTGCTGGGAGTGTATTGCCATATATTTTAAAAGGCATTCTGTGGAAGTGATCATCCAAATCTGCCCCAGAAGCTGGCTTGGGCTGGCAGCCTGAGGAAGTGCAGATGTGGATTGGGAGAGCAATGTGTAGCAATTAATACCAGCACCATTGCCGTCGCTGCCATATTTCTTTGCCTATAGATTAAAGCTTCCTATGGCTGCTTGAAATTTTCACATGAAAAGTAATTTCTCCTATAAATAATAACTATATATATATATAATAATGACTCAGTGATGCTTGGGAACTGTTGTGTGGAAGGGTTGTCTGGTTTTCTCATTTCTAGAATCATCCTCTTTCTAAAAGGCAAATGCCTTATTTATTCCTCACTTGATCCCTAGTCTTTTCAAAACCGTAAATCCTCTACATGAAGCACCAGGTATGGGAGACACAGAGCATCCTGCAGGAAATGGCCCAGCCTGGCTGCCTGCTGTGGGCTTTAGTGCCTTGACAGCACCTTATTCCCGACAAAGGTCTGGCAAGGATCCCTTATGTGACGGGTACCCTGGGAGGCAGCCTCAGCAGCCAATGGCAGCAGGATTGCATTTGCATTGCTGAGATGCAGTATTCACTGATCCAGCTCTCAAGACCACTCTTTGGGGATGCTCTGGGTTCAATGTTTTTGGGAGGCATCTGCAGTAGCTCTTCTCTTTGCCACCTTGGAATGTAACATGCCAGTTTTGCTCTATTTAACTATTTAGATAAGCAGCAAGACTACCCTTAGCTTGCATGACTTCTTTCCACAGCCGGGTGGTACTTGCAGTATGGAGACATCTGCCAAAAATTATTCATTCCTTCCCCTTCTCTCTCTGCTGATATTTTCCTCCTAGCTATAACAATATGCATTTTTCATGGAATGGTCTGAGCCAAATTTCTAGACTTCCAACTCAGCAAGAGACACCGCTGATGATTTCCAAGGCCTGTTCTGGAGGCTGAGTGAGTGGGCAAAGAGGGATCCCACGTTGCCAGTGGTGCACGGAAGATGGGGGCTGCTCCTCACGGTTGGAATCACGGCCTGAAGAGCCATGGCTGAGATGCTGGCAGTGTCTGATGCAATGTGCTCCTCCTATTCTAGGTAGGAAGTTTGTAGATCATCTGCAGAAAATCTCCGTTCATTTTCACTAAGTGCAGGTGGCACTTCAGGAGAGATCTTTTTACCGGGCAGATCCATTGGGAGCTGCCATATGACTGGATGCAGGGAGTAAGCTCTAAGTCCTTCTGGGATCTTCTGTGCAAGCACCTTCAGGCTTCCAGATAACATGAACAAACTGTCAAAACCGTTCTCGTACATGGTTGTCTGGTTTTCCCTGTTAATGTTCCTCACGCTTCTGTGTTTAGGGTATTTCAAGCCTGAGGAGGGGGCTGGTGAGGGCAGAGGTGGTGACACCCAGTGTGTGGCATGGGGACGTGCCTGCCACCCTAGGGGTGACACAGCCAGCATCGCAAGGGTTGCTAGGGCAGCCTGGCATTGCTTGTGGAAGTGTGCTGATAGGCTGGATACTCCCAAGCCAGTCCAGGCCTGACACAGACCTCTTCCATCAGTACCACTTGGAGGTATTTAAATTGCCTAGGATCAGCTTTGGAAGCCATAGCCAAGACTCCCTGTTGTGCTCATCACCCCATGTCGGTGCAATGGTTCAGCAAAACAGCTGCAACAGCTATAAACAGAAAGCTTGAGGAGCCTTTTTCCAGCTGCAGACAGCAGAGCTGTAGAGATGGCTTTGACCTGCTTGGATGGTGCTTAATTGGCCTAAGCTCAATAGCAGAGAAGACAATGAAGATCTCAGGTGCTGGGATCCTATTCTCTGACTGCCTTTGCCTTGGTAATTTTGTCTGCCCACCTCCTGCTCCTCCCCCAGCAAACCTCCACTCCTGGGTACAGATGTAGCTGCAGCATCTGCCAAAGTGGATTACAGGAGAAAGGGAGCAAGGGAGACCCTTCTCCTGCATCCCTCCCGGGCCTCATCCTGCAAAGTGAGCTGCTGTGATGGAACCTGTTCGTACTGAGCCTTGGAGCACGATGAGACACTTCCCATCCTCCTGTGCTCCACACCTTCCTGTGGAGCCTTTATGCTCCATCCTGTTCCTTCCCCAGCCCTCACCTCACTCCAGCTGAGCTCACAGCCTTCACAAGGCCTTCAAGGAAGCGTCTCAATTCAGATCCAAGTCCCTGACCCACCAGAGGAGGTTGATTGGAGAAGGGTCACACTTGGCTAATCCCCCACTTATGGCCACTCTTGTGTTCCTAAACGTAAACACAGTTCATGCAGGAACATCTTTAATGAAAGCCGTTCACTTGTGCTATCTCAGCATAAGCAATACTGCTCGTTTTTGATGTGTGTTGCAGACAAGGATCATTTGATCTTCATATTTCTCAGTGAAGTCAAGCCATAGCCTGCAATTTCCTTTCAGATGCGTTAAGTTCCTGCATAATTTTCAAGTCACTGTTCTTTTGCAGGTGATGAATAGAGAAAGGTGTTCTCCATCAAAGATCGTTTATTAAAATGCAAATAAACTTCAGACTGAAGGTCCACTTGAACACTGGAAATCGACAGAGGATATTAAATTTGGTCAGAAGAACTGAGAAGCTCAATTCTTTTCTGGGGGGAGCCAACATCACCCTGCATCACAAACACTGCTGACATCCTCCCACTGAGGGACTGTTATCAGTTATGGTACTGCCCCAAACTCTGTGCAACCAGAGCAGACATCTCCCATGCCAGGTCTCTTCCCTCTTTTGGACAAGTTCAGTGCGACCAAGCCAGCCACTGTGAGGAAGGAATAAAAGCTAAAATGTTATGCAAAATAGCAGGTTAATGAGAATTCAGTAAAAACTGACAGTGAAAGTGAAGTGTTGCCAAGTGCACAAGGACCTTTTCTGGAATGTCCTGGGATATTTGGGAGCCCCCACACCTGCCTGTGGCATCTGTGCTGAGGAGAACTCGAGGCTGGGCTGGGCTTTGCTTCACACCTGACTGCATCCAAAATACCAGCGGCATGATGGGCTTTGAGCAAGGACCTCTCAAGCCCAGCAGGGAGACTCCAAAATACCCGATTTCACACAGTGCTTGGCTACAAAACACTTCCAGGAGCTGCAGGTGAGGCTGGACAAGTCCATGGAAGAGGGATCTCTTGGTCTGTTTGAAGCAATGGCACCCGTTTGTGCTGAGTATGGATGGAGTTTGGGAAGGTCTTCTGGAAGAGATGGCCTCCCCACATGCCTGGAGTCTACGCACATGCCAAGTCCCATGGGGTCTGGAGCTGCTCCTTTGCAGGATGCTCTTGTTGGAGTGGGGATCTTCCCCTCTGTCTCTTGATCTCAGCAGTCCTCTACTGAAGTCACCATGGAGAACTCAGCCCAGCTGAATGGGGGTCATCAAGCCTGGTCCCTGCTGCTGTAGTTCAGCTTTGTGGAAAAGGCTTCAGGGCCTCTTCAGCATGAAGCCATGCTGAAAAGTCTCTGCTGGTTGCTAGGGATGTGCTGGTGTTACTGCTCATCCTGCATCACAGTCTCAAACAAATGTGGACTTCCCTGTCTGTATTTCTGTCTTCTGTTAGGGATGGAATAATAAGTACTCATTTTTATACAATACATATTCATCCTCTTCCATGATATATGAACGACTGTGTAGTTGTTATTTGTTTAACGCACTGCTTCATTCCAAATACATTGTTTTCCTAAAAAAAACCCAACAAACCTGCAATTTTGTCAAGTTTTAATACACTGACAGTAGGCTTTGACTTCTGAGCTTCTCTTTCTGTTACATCTAGCTGTTTTAAGATGAAATTCTACGATGCTAAAGCATACATACATTTTGACATCCAACCTTATACAGAGGTGCTGTTAAGACCACTACTGAGAGTGCTATTTCATCAAAGAATGGCTTACCATGTATTTTCTTTGATTTTTTTAAATATAAACATCCTCCAATGCTTTGAAATTGTTGAATGTGGCCGTTAGACTGGTAATTGTTAGCTGTGATGCTACAAACCCATGCACTCTGAGAAATGCCCTTTCTTACATGTTAAAATGCTTCAGTGTTGCCTTATCTTGTCCTGATCACTTGTGCCTTGTGCTGGAGCCCTGGGGGCCAAGCATCCAGCATTCACCACTGGCTCCAGGACATCCAGTGGTTGCAGGAGCCCATCAAGGTGGATGTGTTCCTTTCCTGGGCTTTTCCAAGGTCCAGAAGGACCAAACTGACTCATTTTAACTCTCCCTTTTCCTTTGTACACTGTTTTTTTTAATCCTATTCTCCACACCCCTCTGCTCCCAACTGCTTTGTGTTAAGGCACAAACACAAAGTCCCCAAACCTTTCATTTTGCTGGCATTTTAGCAGCCCCTTCAAATTGTATAGTTGTAGAAGTGGGCAGCTGAAGTCTCCATACAAATGACGCCCTTTTTGCTTTCTTGGAAAGAGCCTTTGATGTTTCTCTCCTAAAAATCAAAGGCAAAAGCAGGGGGGAAGCATGACTTAAGAGCAGGAGCTTTCAGAGCTCAGAAGAGTGTCCAGCAGGTCCTGGCTCTCTACAACCCAGCCATGGCAGGAGCAGGGCTGCAGCTGGTCAGTGCTCTCTTGTCAGCCAGGAGACAGGCTTACCTGGCTGCTGTTGGACCTATGGGTAGTTACATGTGCATCTTCTTGTCTGTTTGTAAGCCTGAAGTCACATACTGTGGAGCACTGATTTTCTAGTATCCAGGCGTACTTTTGACAAGTGCATATAGGGATAAGAAAGGGATTTTTGACAAGGTCACGAAGGGATAGGACAAGGGTTAATGGCTTTAAACTGACAGAGGAAAGATGTAGATAAGATCTTAGGAAAAAATTCTTCACTGTGAGGGTGGTGAGGCACTGGCACCGTTATTTATTATTTATTAATAAGAAATTATTAATCATTTATTTCTGATACATTTTTACAACTTTTAAATTCATTTAAGAAACTATGTATTTGGAAGACTTTTTTGCAGGATTATTAGTTTAGATTTAAGAATGGGAAAGTTTTTAATTGTTTTAGTAACGTATGTTTGGTGCAGTGGAGAACCACATTAACTGTGATGAGTCTGGACTCCTAAATTTGATATTCAGGTTAAATAGGGGTGAGATGCATTATTAATTATTTTCAAATTAAGGCATATGGAATCTTATTTTTTCTTTCCTGCTTTTTGCCCAGAGAAGCTGTGGCTGCCCCGTCCCTGGCAGTGTTCAAGGCCAGGTTGGATGGGGCTTTGAGCAACCTGGTCTAGTGCAAGGTGTCCCTGCCTGTGGCAGGGGGTTGGAACTGGATGAGCTTTAATGTCTCTTCCAACCCAAACCATTCTGTGATTCTATGATTTTTTGTTTCCACATCCTCTCCTGCACAGACCAACTGTTCACCTACTACAGCATCTACTGTCACCGGGTCTGCACCAGTTGGGATGCACATCTCCTTCCAGCCATGAGGCTGGGCTGCGTGCTTGTTGCTGGGTCCCCTGAATGTAAAGGAAATATTTGGGTGTTTGGCAGTAACCCACAAAGAAAGATTTCCAACTTTCTGAAGTTAACTTTGGCAGCAGAATAGCAGGAAGTAGCAGTGGTGTGTAAGAGCAGCAACACCCGACACCCATGGATACCCATTGGTGGTCTGCCAGCTGGGAGGAGACGCTGGTTTCTGCCTGTGTCCTCCCACTGTGTTGTCCTTTTATTGAGATGAAAAATGTGACTTTGGCAGCCAGAGGCAGGTCTTCGTGAGGAGTGGGCTGCCAGGGCCGGGAACACGCCTGGTTTGCTTCCCTCACATCTCCTCAGCATTTCCACCACCTCCTTGATTCATCCGAGTGTGTCACTGCATGGCAACAGGCTTGTGGAACACCCACGCCACGTTATCTGTGCCGGGAGGAGAGGGAGACTTGCTGAGGAGCTGGAAGCAGCGATTCCTCTGTGGGGGGGAGCATTGGATCAATGCCACCGATCCCACACAGGGCTGGAGCTCAACCATTGCCATAGCCACCACCCCAGCCCAAAGAGGCAGCCATGGGAGCAGCAAAAGGTCTCCCTGCTGCTGTCCTTCCCATTGTCTTCAGTTTAGGACCTGCTGGCTCAGTGAGCAAGCCCATATGGCTGCTGAAAGGCAATGGCTATGAGAGTCTTCCAAGCCTATCCAAGCCTTACCAGCAGACAGCCAGACCTCCTGAACAAGCTGTTCTGCCTGCCCCATTTGCAGGGGGCATACGAGGCATCAGACCCAGCACCAGGACAGCAGCAATGCCAGAGTAGGTACTGTCACACCACTACAAGGTGGGGTGTTTTGTCCCATCATTGCCTCTGCCACAACTGGCCACCACCGTGGTGGCATTAGGTCAGCTTCTGTCTGCCAGGGCTTGGCATTCAGCTGGCAGAACTTGGGATCTGAGGCTGGATGGCACCAGGGAGAGTGCTGTCTCCCACAGCACCTCTCCAGAACACCCCTCCTCTTCACCATTGTCTTCCTTCTGGTGAGAACCCACCTCCCATGTCGCAGAAGGGAAGGCAGACAGCAGCAATGAGCACCAGGAAACCCATGAGGAGGCATGGTGATATCTTCTGCTGACCTCTGCAGAGACAACCCCAGGCTCTTGTGAAGTCTCTGAAGCAGGGTGAGTGTCCTGGAGCCATAAGCTTAATCTGAAAGCCACTCAGAGCAACAGAAAAACTCAGCATGTGGGTATCAGCCCATCTGCCCCATTCCACTTAATATTAGATGTCCACCATGAAGACATCTATATGTGAAGTCTCCTCAGGCTCGCTTTCCAAGCCCCTGCCTTATCTCACATGTCTGCTCTAGGAAGAGATGCATTGAGTCCTTGGACAGAGGCCCCACAGGGTGCCTCCTCCTGTGGGCTGCTAGCTGATGACATACCTGCACATCTGGCAGGGAAACGTGCCCACCGAGTCTTCCCTGAAGCCTGGTTGTCCGAGTCCATGCAGTGCTGCCACTCGCACAGGCAGATCTCCCAAAAGACCAGATTTTGCCAAGCCCCAGATAGAGGTTTATTTAGTGGTTATTTAGAGAAGACGGACAGTGGCACTGATTCCATGAGTGCAGTGTCTCCCTCCGCATGTCAGATGTTAAACAGCTACACTGAGCGTCTAATTATCACATTAACAGCAGAGATATCAAAGAATACCGAGAACTGGGTTGACTACCAGAGTTATGCAAAGCATCTAACCTGGAGACGATTTCCCCATGTAATTACTGTGATGTTAAACATTGTTACATAATGACTACAGATTTCAGGTCAAATACCCCATACATCACGGAAGCATGGTGTGTTTTGACATTTATGGGAATACTTCTTATTTTTAGTTAGCTTGGTTACCATGGCAGCTGGGAGAAGTCTGCACTAGGCTCAGCCATACATTAGATTTTGGCCTCCCACTCGATACAGCCAAAAACTTTTCAACTGATTTGCCCAAAATTGTTGGCAATGAGCAGAGAAGGGTGGAATAAGGTTTGAAAAGAAACGGTCCTGCACGCTGGTCTGTAATGGGGAAGCTATTCCTGAAGCCACTCCCTAATGCCTGGATGAATGCTCATTATCATCTCAAGTTTTACTTATTTAGACATCTCAACAAAGCAGGCTGTACTGCAGAGGTTAGTAGAGGTTGAATGGGTTTAGATCATGGTGAATGAGCCATGCTCTGCACAAAGCAAGCAGGCATTGTCTAAAAAGAGGAATATCCTGCAATTACCTTCGGTACCATTCCTAAGCTGCACCCCGGGCACTGCAGGAGCCATGGCCAGAACTGCTGGAGTTCACCAGCGGGGATGTCACCCTGGTGCACCAATAAAGGGTGGCTTTTACAGCTCTTCTAATTGAGAAGCAAGATGCAAAATGCCTTTGCTGCCCTCCTGAGCCTCTCCGCCATTTAGCACACCGAGAAATGATGGAGGGTGGCTGTGCTAAAAAACTGCCCATGGGCACTGCATTGCTCCCACGCTCTGCTGCATGGACTAGCTCTGGGTGCTGCAGGCTTGCCATGCTGCAGCACCTGCTGTGCTGCAGCTGGGCTTGGCTTCTGGAAAGTCTCTGGAGCTGGAGCACTGCAGAGGCAAAGGAAGGACCCTGCATTGCATCTGCAGGGTTAGGACTAGGACACTGAACCCCTTGAGTAGGGAACAGCCACTCTATAGCAATGGGAGGTGATGTAAAAAGCGAGGGGTATAAAGCACCCCA
>JBCJKH010020000.1:0-19855 GCA_039877255.1 Loriculus beryllinus
CAAAGCTATTCCCTTGTTTGCTGCTGACAGAACGAAGCTACTTAAAGACCAGAGGCTTGTGGCACAATCCCACCTTGCCTGTTGTCCCTCCTTGACTTCCAGTCCCAGACCTCATTAATCCCCTGATTTGTCTGTGTGTGGGTTTCATCCACTCTGGTTCACAGCCACTTCAGAAGCAGATGGATAAAATAATCCAGGGTCCAAACACAACCGTCACATGCTTCCTTCATTAGCTCTTTCCAGAAAGTGACCAAAGCTCAGGTCACAGCTAAGCCTTAAGAGAGAGCAATGTCTCTCCACACCACACCACACCACACCACAGGACATCTTCAGGAGGAAGGTAGGAAGGTTTTGTCCATTTCCTTTCCACTGAAAAGCAGCTTTTGCTTATTTCACTTGTGTGTACTGAGGAATTGCCAGGATGCTTAGCCATGGAGCTGCACTAGGCACATGCACAAACACAGACAAAAAGCAAACCCAATCTTTGTCCTACAAAGCCAATAGTACAAATACATCTCTGCTCAGGTACATGGTGCACCTGGACACTCCTTTAGCATCTGTTTGATTTCAAATCAAGGTCAGTTTGATTTAGCACAGAGATGAGTCCTGAATCTTTAGGTCCTGCATGCTCCCTTTCCATCGCACTCACCAGTGCAGAGCTCTTCCAAGAGGTGTTTGCCATGTTGCAGAGCAGCAAGGCGGGAATTCAGTGGGTGTATTTACCTCTGGAAAGCAAATGCAGACACTGTTTCTGCAGCCACAGAGTTTCATTTGGCAGAGGAACTGGTGCTTATCCACCAGGCAAGACTGACACTCCCTCATCTCTAATCAGGGTTGTGTACACAAACAGAAACAACACGCTGCAGGTACATGTACGCACTGTGTTCCTTTCTCCAGGCATCTTTCATTATTCAGCATGTTTTCACTGCTGAACAACAAATTGTTAGTGGTGTAACAAGACAGGAACACGTGTTTGGGTATGGTGTGTTACCTGTAAAGCCTGGCACTTGCTCTGCTGAGCTGCAGTTGTCTGGTCTGGCAGGGTCAAAACAGCAGCTAAACCAGCAATGCAGCTTATGGTGGTATTGAGAATAGGTAGATGAGAAAGCCTGCATCTTTCAAGGCTAGATAATAAGATGAAGGTGATGAGAGGCCATATTTTTGAGTCATTTTTCTGGACCAATATTGCCTCTCCTCTATAAAATACAAATATAGTCTGGAATAGGGAGCCAGGTCAGGTCCCAGGTAAAATGACTTCCAGATTCTAGACCTGAGTTTCCAGCAGGCTGATATCAATGCGATCAAAGGAAAAGCAGGGTGCAGAGGAAACTGATTATAATGAGATTTTTTTAGCTGTGCTGAACTTTGAGAGCAAAACATCTGCAATGATACATCAGGAAAACAGGCCAAGCTTTTATTTTAAAGAGTGCTACTTAAGTCTGAAGTAGGAAGATGGATAGACCTGTGAATCATCAGCATAGAGGTAGTAGTTAAATCTGTGTTTTCAGATGAAAGTGGATAAGGCCAAGCCTCTAAAAGAAAATCAGAAATAGATTTGAGAGATGAACCAGCAGAAGAGAGTTGCAAAACCAAGAAACAAGTTTTAAGAAGGATGGGACTGAAGGGCATTCACAGTTCAAACCAGTAGAGTCACATGTTTTCAGGAGGTCACCTGGTAGCATCCCTCTGCCCTAAGGCAGGATCAATTATCCTTCTGTCTTTCCTTTCTGTCTGTCTGCCCTGCTCTGGAAGGCCTCCAACAATGGAGATCCTGCAACCTCTGCAGGCAGTCTACCTTAGTGCTTTATTATCCTGATTGTTATGAAAGTTTCCTGATGTCTAACCAGAATTCTTTGCTGTAATTTAAGCCCATTATGTCATGTCTTTTCTATTATGCACAGATTGTTTCTGTCTTCCCTGCCGCTGTTTCTTCTGTAATTACTTTCATGTCCCCACTGAAGCACTCACCATATAGGCTAAACAACCTTGTTCATCCAATCTGGCCTGCCAAGTCTGGGTTTCTAGACTTTGTACACAGCCTCCTCTTGAAACAAGCAACATCTTTTCTTGAAACAAGGACGCTAACTCAGGAAAACGTGATCCAACAGGGTCTGTGACACTGTTGAGAGAAGGGATTATTTCCCATGTTTCACAGGCAATAGGTGCGAACACTGCAACTCCAAAACTACCCTTATGACAGCAGGATGCCCTTGCTGACTCCCAGCCAGGTTGCGGTCAGCGATGATCCCAAATAAGTCAGTTTTTCCTCTGTGTAATTTGGTAGCTTGTTATGCCTAAATACCGACAATTTGCACCCATAAGACTTTCACTTCTGTTCTCAGAGGGAGTCTGCTCAGAAAAATCATCTGGTTGAAGACACAGTGCATCTCTCCTCTGTAGTTTTTATACATTGATTCCTGATCTTGCTTCTTTAGAGAAAATTAGGAAAATCTATCAGTCTAAAATAAAAATGTTTTTCTATCAGATTTTAATGCCTTTTGCATCTGGGCCCCAAAGACATTTAAAATTTCCATTATTTGCAATTCTGGAGTCCATGAAAGTTTCAGAATGACATTCTGTAAACAATACATATTTTTTTCTTTTTTTTTTTTCTATTCCAAATTTCTTGTTTGGAATAGGACATTTCTCTATTTTATATGTATATATTTTTTTTAAAGAGCTCAGCCATGATGCTTTTAATCTCTCAGTCTTTGGACACTTTCCATGACCAAAAGTGAATATTCATGTTTTCTTATATAAATATCCCTTCCACAAAACATCTACAGAAAAGTATAGATTTCTAGCTCATCCAATGGCCCAGCATGCCTTTATGTCTTCCCCAAACCACTTGTCCCATCAGACACTCAGCACAGCAGCCTACTCTACTGGAGCAAAACAGCCTGCATTTACAGTTTCCTCTTTTTTCCTAGCTATTAGCTTTAGAAGTCTACTTGTGTTGGCAAGTCTTACTGCTATGTAATAATTTACTAGCTACCAGCACCCCAGCATGTCTGCAATGGTATAGCAGCACAATCATTAGTTTCTATTCTGCAGTGGCAAGATGTGACAGAGAGTCTACGATTTTGGATGATTCTGGTGTCAACTAACTGTGACACTCCATCAAACCCTGCATCCTTAATGTCATGAAGAGTTACATCCTTTCATGGGTGATAAAGCATGGGTATTCTGACAGCCCCGGTTTAAGTGTCCTCATTGGCCTCGCTAGGCTCTTGTCACTTCATTGTTTTATAACTTAAATTGTCTTATATTGAAAATGAGGATTCAATTTGAGATTTTATTGTTAACCTTTAAGGGCCTTGGAGCAAAAAGTCTACTCAAGAGCTAAGTGAAGTTTATGCTCCAATTCTTAATCTACCTTCAGTTACAGGTTTCTGCACATGTACCCCATTGTTTCCTGATAGCTGTCTGAAAACTTTTCATTTTTTTATGACAAGAAAGAGTGAATGTAGGTATTCAGGTGTTTCCAGTGAGGTTTTTAAAGATAAGTTCATTTTTTCTTCTGTTTATTTGAATCTTGCCACTTGTTTCACCTTAGATTTTATGTTAGGGCTGAGAAGAATTGTTCTTCTAGCCCAGCCTCCTCTTTGAGGAAGATGCTGTTAAAAAAAACCAAAAAATTCAATGAAGCTTCCAAAGGGCAAATGCTAACTTTTAAACTGAAAATGCTTTAAGTTTTAGTTTATAACAGGAATCTTCTTTGTTCTTCAAGTGGTCATTTCCCTTTTATTAAAACCAGTTATTATCACAGGAAGCACGTTCTTTATGAAATAACATTTCAGTAGTCAAAACCCCAATTTTCCCTAAGGAAATATTTCAAGGGAAAACTTTTTACATGCCCTACTTAGCACCAAGTCTTCCCATTTGAACACCTACACAAGTGGCCAAAGTTTCAAAAGAGATGCTCCTCCACTTAGGCACCCAAAGGAAGCGTTTGAATTCTGAGCAGCTTTTGAAACATCAGGCCACCTTGTTTGAGGTGTGAGAGAAAGATGTGCCCTTTTCAAGATGTAGCTCCAACGAGGGGTCCTTAAGAACTTTTGAAAAGTTCCCCTTTAAGAAGAAGAGGATTAGATCAAGGCTTGAATATTCCACACATAAATACAGCCATAACTCTGAAATCCATCTCTATTGCACATGTTTATACACTATTATAGCTTTCTTTATCTTTGGTGTTCTCAGTGCAGGTATTTTACATGTGGACTTGAATGGATTACAAATAAACTATCTTCAGAACAGAGTGAAGATTATTGCTGTTAAGAAGGATGCTGGTTTTGTTGCACTGAAACATACCTAATTTCTGTTTGTGCAGATGAGATTTCTTGAGGCCAGGGCTGACATCCAGCATGCCATTAGGTACGGAAAGAGGTACATTGTGCTCCAAACTGGCAAAGAGCTTGCAAAAACTAAGCTTAAAGAGAGGTGGATCCAAGCCAATCCCACTGTCAGCTCTCAAATCTACTCCCCTGTTCTTTCCCTGGAACAAATAACCTTTTGCCCTTCCCTTTTGTAAGGCATAAAGTAAATTCTTAATTAGGATTTTTTTTTTCTTCCCCTGCTGGAAAAAGTATTAACAAAGATTATTGTCAAAGCAAAAAACTGCTTCCTCTTTATCTGGCACAATGCTGCTACAGAACAACCAAGAGGTTCACAGACCTCTAAGTCAAGATGCTGTATAGTATTTGCAATGATAGCTCAGAGGATACCATGAAATTGGGAGCTTTCTTTGTATCACCCCTCCCGGTTTTAACTATGCTGTATAGACCCATCAGACTCCATTATCTTTCTTTCTAGTATAATGAGGTCTGGACATTTCACTGTAAAACAACCTGTTGCTGAGAATATCAGTTTGGATGCACTTCATGGGATGTTAAGAAAATACTGAACTTGAGGAGGGTCTCCTACCATTTCCATAAGGCTCTGCAGGCAAGTCAACAAAACCTCATTGTCAATAACATCAAGGACTGTTGACAGATGTAATAAAATCAACATAGATTTATCTTCTGTGGCTATTGCCAAGCAGAGATCAGCAAAAGATAACTACCCTTATATAAAACTCATCTAAAGCCAGCACAATAGGGATGAAGGATGCTTGTCAAAGACATAAACAGCCACCGTCTGCTTGCACCATCCCAGAGATACTACAGAGATTAAAAATTCCTGTCAATATACAGGCTAAAATCACCCACTGTGAACAAACTCATGAATTACAAACACTGGCCATAGCGTCAACAAACCAGATTTTATCATCAGAGTGCTTTGTTGACTCCTTTCTGCTATAAACTCATCACACCAATCTTGATGAAGGCAACAGCATCAAACAAAAATGCAGTAAGGACACATGTGAAACCAGGAGGGAGATTTTCCCATCCGTCCCTGCTATGAAGGCAAAGAAGCTGGTTTTGTGCCGCACATCAGAAGGGTGATCTGATAAAGCACTTTGCTAAAAGCCCTTCTGGAAAGATAAGGCCATCTGCTGTAGTAACAATACACAAGGAAAAACAAGCACAAACCCCAAACAAACAAGCAGCCCCTCACGCATCACAGTGTACTGGTGAGGAGCTTAGCAAACTGGATCTATTTAGGCTGATTACCAGACCTGTTTTCTCAATAGATATATATTTACATATATATGCACATAATTATTTTCAGATGGTCAGTGCAGATAAGATACTGGAGGGAAAGTTAAACTGATTTTCCTGGTGCACCTAGGTGCTGTATTTAAAAATGGCTTTATGTTGGCTACTTTCCAAACTTCTTAGATCTTCCTGAACTAATAAACTCCTCTAAGCGGAGAAGATAAGTCTGATGATGCAAAGGAAGAGTACTAACATGTCCCTTTTGATTTTGAGCAGAACAGTTCAGACCAAATTCAGCTGACTCATCCGTATGGCAAAAGGAAGGGTGGAGATGCTTCCAGTATGGGCTGAGAAGCAATTTTGTTACAAGCAGAACTCTTTTGAAAATTGCAAAGTATCTGTTAGTAATACATCTACTACTCTTCAATTAAACCGTAGTAAACATTGATACAGTGAATTTGAAATTATTTCCTCAACAGGGTAAACAGAGCTAGAGTGTGCTCATATATTTCTTAACAGGAAATAAGGCAAACCCCATGGTTTTGTAGTTTGGCTGCTACAAAATTCTGCATAAGAATGAAAGTCTCTACTGATTCTCAGCTAGTTTGGAGAAGTCTCTGGAGCATCTTTGAACCAAATTACTAAAAACCCCATGGCATTGTATGTACTATCTCATTGGCATTATCTCAAGACCAATATTTTGGTGATTGCTTCTATCCGTGGCTCCTGGCAAGCAGCATTCAATCAGCTGCCATCAAAGGACACACAGAATAATTGTATTTTTAAAATTGTATTTAATAGTGAAAAAATATATAAAATTGATAATTAAAATATTAATCAAATTTTATTTAGTAACAAACTAGAATTACTTTTTCTGTTAATTTAAATAACTCAAAACTGGCAAACCCAGGCATTTCTTAAGTAAGAACATAAGAAAGGCCATACAAAGTGGTAACAAAAGTCTCTCTAACACAGTATCATGTTGTCAGGGCTGAGAGGAGAGGCTCTTGGCAAGCGTACCTGAACAGGGCAACCACATAGTGCCCACTGGGGATGCTCCTTTCCTGAACTGCAGCAAAAGAAGTCTCGTCAGGAACAGCTTTTCTGTGGCACTTCTGGGACTAAGAAATAAAAGTTTTTCTTTTAATTAGACATCTTAGTGTGTGACCTCCTTACTGAAGTAAATGTTGTCTTATGCTACTTCTTTCATTTTGTCTACCTTTATTTCAAATTACTCTCAGTAACTTATATTAAATGATAACACACATCATTTAGAAAATAGTCTGGTTTGGAATGTAGCATCATCTGCCTTCTGGATAAAAACCAATAATGCTTGGTGTCTCAATCTAAATTTTAATTTTGTCTCAGAATTTATTTTCAATTCCTCTGTACTTCTAGATTGCACTTATTATAGGAAGCAAAAATCCTATTTCTATTCTGGCAGCAGTCCAGGAGTACCTGGAGCCTTAAGAAACGGATTTCTTCCTCCACAAGTGGTCTCCATCCCGTTTCCTAGCCACAGAAGACTGAGCACCTATGGAAGTACAGAGGACCCCCTGGATGGTTCCAGTGGGTGCTGAAGAGCTATAAGGTTTTGAGGCTTATTGGCCACTGGAAATGCAGGACTCTAGTTATGCCTATGCCCTTTCTCCCTCCTGTGCAGACAGCTGAAGTGAAGAGCAGATCAAAAGCAGATTTGAACAAAGCCAGAGTAAAAACTGGAGCATAAAAATGACAGTAAAGTACTCTGCAAGTCCAGATTCTCCACTTTAAACTGGTCACTCAAAGGCACCATAATGATAACAGCAAAAATGCCTCGCTCATTTTCCTTCCATACAAGCATTGCTGCTCTTTCCTATTCTGTGTTTGTCAGGCCTGATCTTATGAGCTCCTTTAGGAAAGAAGAGAAACCTAATTGTAGAGCACTTTTGTGAGGTGTCCAGGGCAGAGACTTCTTTCTGCAAGGCTTGTAAACTCTTGAGCACTATCCTAATAATAAATAAGTCAGTGCAATAAATAATGCTAATACATCAGCCTTCTGCTCTGCAAGTTGTACGGTAATATTTGTGTGTCTGGGACTTAAAAGCTGCAGCTCTCTTGATGGTCACAAACAGACTGGAAATAGCAGATGTATTTTTTTTATAGTAATTAATGTATTTTTTTATAGTAATTAATGTATTTTTTTATAGTAATTATTGTTTATCTGGAAAAAGATTGCTGAGACAAACAGCAAAGTACAGGTATCATAGCTATGTCTACTAACTAAGAAGGATCTTAAACACTGCAAAAGCACACACTAGATGTGATTCTCCTCTGCTGTACACTTCTATAACCTCCAATAGGGCTGTGAAAATTCCTTTCCATCAATCATGAGAGCACTTTGGTTGGTATTGTAGAAAGATGTTAAGTAACTGAACGGGAAAATCCTGATTCTCTGTGGAGAACAAGGTGCGAGCTAATTAAATGGCATTTTGTGAGAAGACAGATTTCTTTTCAGAACTTCCTACAGCTCTATGTTTCATGTCTGCACTGTACAGAAGCACCACGTTGGATTAAGATGCTAGGCTGATTTACTTAACCGATTACCACTTTTGAAAAGCAAACTAGTAAACTGCTGTTGTCCCACCAGTCAGTGATGTACCTAGAGTGTGGTCAAAGAGGACTTTGGCTTCCAGTAAGCTTAACCCCTCTAAGAGTGTAAATTGATCACTTAACATAAGAAATAAAAAGAAAGTCAATTTTGCATCTGACCCGTTCACCTTCACATGACGACATGACATCTTAAAATCATAGTAAGTATTAGAAAAATTATGTTTTAAATATGGGCCTTTGTATCTTTTACCACATTCTCTCCTGCAGTGGTTATTACCTAATAATTTTTGACACTAGTGATTAAATATAAAAGTTTTACATTTTATGATTCTATTTCAAATACACAATTGCTGGCATATATATCAAGACAAAAATGAGTCCCCTCTTAAAGAGTCTGTAATTATATTTATGCATTAAAGTGTCGACTATTTAAAATGAATGATTTCAAACAAGATTTTTATGTAATTGTTTTAAAAAGCAAACTATTAATCAGACTTTATTTTCAATCTCAACTAATGGCTTGTGTTTCGGTAGTTTAGACCACTGAGAATATTCTTTAATTTGAGAAATCTTTATAAGCAGTTTAAACAATTACTTAAACAACAACCACAACTGAACTGGTGAGCACACTTGGTAAACAAAATGTCCTCAGTGGCAGAACTCAGGCTATAGCATCAGCAAAATCTATCACCGAGAAAGCACTTCACGGCTCACAGTTCTCTGCAACAGTCAGAATATGAGAGGAAGGAAAAATGAGACCTTTCATGAGGAGTTCAGGAGCAGGAAACTTAAAATTTTATTTCAACAGTGATTTATTTTTCTGGCCTCTGTTTCCTAGTACTTTTTATACACTTGTTTAGGAGGCCAGAGCTCTCTCCCAGTCAATAATATATAAACAGAATAATCTTCAAGTACTGTTCTTTCCTAAAATGGTGCTGCTTTTGCCCCTTTGTATATGTGATAGGGCCAAACCGTGTGCCTGAGTCAGGGATGTTGCTGTTTATTCAAATGCCAATGGGTATACGAATTGTATTTGAAGTAATGGATGTTTTTAATATCCATTTCCTAGATGATGAGCTCACATTGCGCAATAATCTCAGGCCAGCAGCAAATCCCAAAGAATTTAGGATGCGGCAGCCAGCAAGGATGCCTGGCTGGAACACTCTGAGGAGAGTGATTTAAAAGAAGGGGAGTTAATTTATAAGTTTTTAAACAGTGTGCCAAGGGAATAATAAGTCTTCTGCACATCTGCCTACATTTTTTTAAGATCAGATTTCAGTCACTGAATGATAAAACAAAATGGAAAACAAAAAAGGAAAATAAAAAATGCCAACAAAAACCAGATGAGTGGATTTGAATGGGAGGTGATTTATCCTTTAGTTTGCCTGCAGGAAAAAAAACGAAGTGGTATTGCAATTTGATAGGTATGTGTTTTCAGATAACACATCTAGTTCAATCACAGATATGGACTTCTGGATCTCAACTGCAGCTTTTAATTCTGTTTTGAGAAATTTATGTAAATAAATAGACCAGGAATGGACAATCACTGGAAGTCTAAATCTCTTTCATGTAATCTTTCTCTGAGCTTCCCTACTGGAGGCTATCTGTTAACTGGATGTGAATTATTGCTCATGCTTGTTTCCCTCAGAAGTAGTACTCCAGGTGACTACAGCTGCTGTTTAAAGGAAGCAACTGTTTTTGTAAGATTCAAAACATAAATTTGGCTGTGGCATTTTTTGTAATTTTACCAATTATCAGGTATGATTTCTCCAGCCCTTACAAAGACCCCTATCCTTGGAAGTGATCTTTGTATGGGATTACTCCTGCCATGGAGAATCCAATAATCTGAATTCCTCTCTTTGCTTTGGATTAATAATAGCCTAAAAAAAGTAATCAGTGACTTAGTTACTCTGCCACATTTCTCCTGGTTTCACTTGATTTCCACCCAAAATTATAAATCGGCCCATATTTTTTCATCACTTGACACTCAGCCCACATTCACCAAAAGATCCATGAATCTCACTGAACCTGACTTAGTTTCTGGATTTGTAACAAAAGCTCAAACAAAACAACTTTCACCCTATTGCAGGTTTTAGGAGGGAAACATCAGCTTTGCTCTAGGAATAACATTCTACTTGCTTAGAGGTTAACAGAAAGTTATTAAAATAAAAAGTTTGGAACAAACAGTGCGAATTAACCTGCCCAGGACTGAAAGATTGATAGATGAAAATAAAGACTTGTAAATAAAGTATTTCAGAGACTTTAAACTCGACACTGAGGATGACACTTCAGACTGGATTGCAATACTTCAACAGAAAGTTGCAGTGGCCTGTAGATAGATATCCAGGGAAATAAAATTACAAAGGGATTTTCAATTTATGGATCTGGCATGCAGTGAAGTTTGATTGTTTTGATGAATTTGGCTCAGACACTGAAAGCATAGCTGCAGGTCAAACACAACACACCTTTGTGTTGCACTTTTAAATATTATTTATTACAGAAGGACTGCTGTAAATAGAAGGGAGAACTGCATTTTCTGAGTGTTGATGAGTCCCTTAGCCTCTTACAGTTAAACACAACAGCACCAAAAAATAAAAGAAGGCGTAAGGATGAAAGTAGCAATAGAGAAAGCATCACAAGATATTCTTATGTACTTCAGTATCAAATAATTTGAGCAGTAATACTCGCAGTACCTTTTGATTCACTGGACACGCAATTCTGCTGGAACTGAACTGCATCTCCTGTTTACCCATAAATGTGCAATAGACCAGGAAAGTGTGGTCTTGAATAGCCATCTGATACATGAATGGTTCCCCTGCCTATTACAATGCCAGGTTTGCTTCATATATGACGAGGAGTGTGTTCTTTTTTTGTCCCCACAGTCATGGTAAAGCGTTTGGTATATACTGCAAACATCATTGCTTACCAAAGGTGCAGACAGTTGGCTTTACTAGGCGATTTCCTGACTTTTAAGGCTGTGTTCTTCCAGCCAATCTTGCTGTAGTTTAAACTGCATTGTATGAGTTTCCCTTTCCTTTTTGGAATAGTATAATTTGCCTCATAAATTACATATGGTGGAAGCCTGTTGAATGAATAACCTTGTTGCACAGAAAATTAATTCTTTTGACAGGTTTATTCCTTTAACAGATATTTGGTGGAGGATTTTACTGCATTTTTGTGTATATTGTGGCTTGCTGCACAGAAAATGTTTCACAGTATTTCAGCAAATATATTCCTTTAACAGAAATAACTATTCCTGTCCATTTACCATTTGTTACCTATGAAATAAATTTCTTAGTTACAGATCCTCAAAAGAAGCTCACTTCTTTTGGTCCTGTGTTTCATTTGAGTGCAAAGAAAATACATTTTTCCTTCAATCAGCGTTCATTTAAATGCATGATAATATATACAGTTGTAATGAACCATATTTTGTTTGATTATGTTAATCTGTAACAGTGTTAATTTCCTTATATATATGTTTATGTGATTTCTTTTTTTTTTCAAATTAATTTTTTACCATGCCTTACCAGAATATCTTGGATTATTTAAGGCTCCATACACAATCTTGGCATAAGAATTACAATGCACAGATAGCACAACAGCAAAGGAAGTCAGATTGAACACCACATGACCTGATTCAAGCAAGGCTAATTATGTAATTAAGACATTGAAACAGGAGCCAGAATATCTGAATGCTGCTCCTAGTTTCGCCAAGAACCTTCAGTGGGACATTTAGCTTTTCTGTTCACAACTTTTCCCTGCTGTGAAAGGGGGTAACTGATATTCAAAAAGCATAATATGCAGAATAAAACTGCTATGGGTGCATTGCCTGCAGCACACCGTGGCTCAGATGTGCAAAGGGTTTGTCAAATAAGTCCTGTATTTTCAGTTGTTTTTATGTATAACTTACACTCAGAGTAGGCATTCAGATAAAGCTGTAGAGAAAATGTGGTGCTTAACACTCACCCATTAAATATAAGGAAAAATGAATTGATTATTGTATTTGTTGCTCTTATTTTTAACCCACCTTCCTTATTTGAATGCTTAATCTAGGGAATTAAAGTTCTGCTGCTTTGAGATTTAGAATTCAGTGTATATTCGACTTCAGGAAACTGATATTCTGAACTTGTCAGCGACATTTACCCTACGTTACACTGGAGCCCAAGAAATAAGAGACAAAGAAAATAGACATGACAGGAGTTTACAACCGACTTCTCACAAGATATCAAGACAAAAGACATTATGTTGTGTCAGTACAAATATCTGCACAGCCAATAAACTTCTCCAAATAAATGTTTGTAGAGCACTGACATAAAAGAAAAAGAAAAAAGTCCTCATTTTTTTTCTTATAGCATGAAATTTTCCTCAGTATTTCCCTTTCAGCGCCTGTATACTTGACACATCAGAGCTTTCTTGCCCAAGATCATAGGCCTTTCCTAAACTAATCAACACCAGTATAGTTTGTTCAGATCAGGAAATCAGAATACCAATTTTCCAAAACCAAAAGCAATCACCACAGCTATCCAAGACTAGTCAGAAAACTCTCTCTTCAAAGCTAGAGCAAAACATGTTCAAACTACAAATACAGATAGATATATAAAGTTGTCTAGAAGTCTCCAGATTAATGTTCATGGAGTTCTTACAGAATAGGAGAAAGATAGTATGCATATGAGATCCCAATCACCACAAAAATAGGCTCTATGTAAAAAAAAAGTTTACTGTGCCTTTTTTAAACTTAAGATTAAGTGTAATTTAAGAGTTACATTTGGTTTTACTATCATATATTTTAAAATGTTTTCAAATACTTACATTTAGACTATTGTCCTGGCTCTGGTGTGAGAAAATTTGCAAAATAACATGTGGTGAATGTAAAGTCAGATATATGTCAAGGTGACAAGTGTGATAGGACAGTAGTATGGAGTGGTAGAGGACATGGCATAGACAGCCACAATCTCATACCTGAGAATCTACACCTACAGAGATATCCATGCTAGACTATTTGACAAAGGCGGCTCAGCCTATTTTCTGCTCTGACCATCAAATGGTGTGCACAGCTTGCATGTGAAGCACAGATCTCCTAAGATGATGGTGTCAATGCTTAATCCAAGTGAGTGGAGAAACAGAAGCTTTTGTAGGCCACATAAATACTTTGGAGGTGGGTGGGTGAGAATGTGTGAGCCACAGTGAGCACTTTGAAGGACTTCCCTACTGTCCTGCCTAATTTAGCAGCATACTCATCTATACCAAAACTGTGACCTCTCAGTTTAGACAGCATAGCTCTAAAATAGTACTCATCGCAACCCAGAAATAGGTTTCACACTCCAGGTTCAACCTGATTTGGGGCAGAGATCTGTAAAATGATAATTACCATGAATATAGCAAAAAGGAATATTCTTCTAACAAGTAACTTCTTGCTATATCAAAATAACTTTGTAAGTCCTACCAACAAGGTAACTTAAAAGGCAGAGCTCTTTCGGAAAAGAAAAGCTACACCAACGCAAACATCCCAGCAACTACTCAACATTATGTTTCATTGAAAAAAACAGAACCTGACTCACTGCTTTGTAAATACAGAAAGTTGGAGCTTTATGCTAGAGAAATCAGCACAAACCTAGGCTAGCACAGCAGTGAATTATTCCCAGATACACAGACTCACATGGCACTGGCTCAAGTGAATTTCTAAGGGGCAAGGGGAAATAATACGGACAAATACAGACTGGCTAGACTGTAGAAAAATTTCGTATTTCAATTACGATCCTTTTATAAAACTTAAATCTGCAAAATGCATACACAAAAAGATCATGTTTTAGTCCTGTCCGTCCGTGTCCCCTCCCCAACATTTCTCCATACCAAGTCTGTACTTGCTGAATTTCCTTGAGATTAATGACTAACTCTGCAAGCGGCCAGCACACACTCCTCATTTTCCAATTTCTGGGGAATACCCTGTCTCAATTGCTGTTGTTTAATTGTAGTCTAGTAAAAAAATACCCCAAAGCTCTCCGAGAAAGGCCAATTGGGATATGGAAAACACATGAATATGTAATTTTAACAGCTGAAACTATATATATCTGGCAGGCCTTACCTAATGGTTGAACCAAATCCCCTTGGCAAGCTTATACCAATGTTATTTTTACTGTTCCATTGGTTTGTTATATATGTAAAAGAGTAATATTCTATCCAAGTTCCAAGGCAGCTGGTCCATTCATGATAGGCCCAAAAGAGAACTTTGAAAAGGACAAAACCAAATTGTTTTGTACAGAGTAATTAAGCATCCTCTCAGAAACAACCGCTTGTATTTGTCACCTTGAAAATTAAAAGAATTCCTAATCAACAAGTTACCAACGACTGGAATATTTCTCTAGCAGACACACTGGATTTCACAGTAGATGATTTCTTTTTTCTTAACAGAGGCCAATCCAAACACATAATGTCAGGAAAATATAGAATTATACTTTAAAAGATTTGGAAAAGACTATTTTGCAATCACAGTGGCATTTTGGCATGGTTGTGCCTGCATTTGCATGGCTGTGCAAGCACAACCTCATATCTCTTCTGTTGTACTTGAATTCATCTGTATCTGCATCCAGCTGTCTTCCTGCATGATAACCAGAACACCGGAAATTTGCTGAGGATGACACACACGATCAATGAGAAGATTTTAGTCATTGCATTAAATTAGAAAATTCTCAATCCTGACTAAGATGCAGCTAGGAAACAAGCTGCCAGCAACACCCTCTGAAGCAGATGGTTCCCACCACTTGGAATGCTCCTTTCCATGCACTCCAGTGACTCCTGAAATAACAGAGCACTACAGACTAGGGAGTGGAAAGTCAAACAACACTGAGCTCCGCTTAGCAGCCTCTTACTGGTGGTTTGGTCAATGCTTTTCTGCCCACTTGAGAAAAATCACTGGCAGGTCATTGCTAATGACACATCTTTATTTTAGCTGGTGCTGTTTTACAAGCATCTATTGGGCATCTCTCAGTCAGTATGACTCAGACTACAGAAAAAAAAGAAGACATTGGAGCGCAGGCCACCTGCAGATCTCGGAATAGTTGGAGTGCTAGATGGAAAAGAATATATTGTATGCATTTTCCAGTAAACTAAATTACTTATGATGTGTCTCAAAACATGCTAGAAAGTTAGGAATTATAGTCAATATCACACTGTGAATAAGGTGTATAGTTTAGATAATTAATGAAGAGCACAGTTTGTTGAGAGTTCTGGAAGGTTATCAGTCACATGACATTTCTAAAATCAAGATCTGATGTCTTTCTAAAAATGTGCTTTCTTTAGGCCACAAGTACTGAGAGCAGCGAAAGAATAGCTAAATGAAATGTTAGGGATTTTGCTCCTCAGGATGTCAAATTAGATTATCCGTCCTTTAAAGCTATAAATACATGAATTATTACACTTGTTTTACAAATGAGAAAACTGAGGCACAGACAATATCAAAGGGCTTTATAAATGTGAATGACTCAATAACATTCTGCTATTGTTTATTATCCATATTCCTGTTTTTAAATGACAGAACTGAGGCACATAGAAATGAAATTACTATCTAAAGTCACACCAGTCTCCTTCTTTAACCTGATAAATGGGTAAGTAGGCATGCCATTTTGACATACTAATATATGTGTTAAGGTATTAATTTCCCATACATCTTGAATATATGGATCATTGCGGAACAGTTTCTGTTGAAAACAGCAACAGTCATTTTCCTCACTTCAAACTTTTCTTTTATTGGGAGACTTCTATTTAACTGGAAAAAGTTCTTGTTTTTATCTAAACTTGGTAAGAACAAAGAATAAAAAATGTAGTAGTTTAAGTGGCAGAAAAGAGATATTTGGGACCAGAATACACAGTAGTCAGAGCTTAGGGAGTGGGATACCATCTACACACACTGGTCCACAGAATATCAGTGATAAAATCCTCTTGATCCATTCAGGGTGGACTATTTTTGGTGAAAAATTAATCAGTAGCGTTTCAAGGTATTTAGGAGGGCAAAGAAACAATGACTTTCCTTTATGGCTACACTGGAGTGATCAGTGCATCTGCAGGTGTGTAATTTAAGAGGTGCTAGGATAAAGATGAACATAAACAGGAAAGATACAGGGTGCATGAGAAGGTTACTGTAGAGGTTGCAGCTGAATGACTGCAGGGCTGCATAATTCAGGATCAGATAATGCTTGAGTTTATTTGCCTTGATCTGAACTCTCTGCTTAGAGCCAGGACACAATGATCAGAGGTTAACAGGGAGATGCTACATAGAACAAAATAACCTGCACAGAGAACTTTCTTATAGAACCAGGTATAACAGTCCAGTTCCTGGCTGCTGTAAATCACTGCAACCTCATGTATATTCACGGAAACTCTATGTATTTCAACTATTCAGCCCAGTGCTGAAATACTGCTAAACACTGCAGCTCTTAGATCAATCCCAGCAGAACTCAACTCACTTCCCATAACCCACTAACCACTTGTTTAGTCTGGCTGAGAAATAATTAATAAAGAAAGTATTTTTAATGATATTGACCCCTGACAGAAAGCAAAGTCTTCATACATCTGTTTGCCTATCTACCAATGCTAATAGTCAGGGATACACCAAAAAGGAAAAGTGACTGACTTATCAACATTATTTTCCTTGTTCTTGATCTAGGTCATCAAGTAGATTAATATGTAGTTGCAAGCTGTTCATTCATTGTAGAGGAGCGTGTACATGGCAGGAAATATCTCCCACGGCACTGATAAACTCTCAGAGGCTATAGGCCAAGGTGTTTATGCTCCAATGGAGACATTTGTGCCAAGTACCTGCTCCCAGTGATATAGTTATGAGTATTAAACTCGAAATGTAACTTTAAAAATCTATTACGGTCTATAGCTTTTATTATTTCCAAGACGGACAATTGTGTTGGTTATTATCAATATGTTGTGAAAGGAGCTTTGACACCTGGGATTTGTGGTGGGGGGATGGGGAAAAAGCATGTGGGAACATTTAGACCAAATGTTAACAATCTGATAAAGCATTACAAAAATGTTTGAGAGAAATATTTTCCTTTTCCAACCCCAGCTTTCAGCACACACCCAGAAAGAGCAGTGAAAGAAAACCCTTGACTGATAACACCTAAATGCCTGCTTGCCAAGATCCCTCTTTCTAACTAGGATGGGAGCTTTTCTAGTCTCTATTTCTAGGATCTTCCTTCAGTACTCCTCTCCTGAGTCATCCATCTTTTGCCCATATTGATGTCCCACAGCTGGCAGGACTTTGATTTACCTCAGTCATCACTGTCTCTGAATTTACTCTATCTGCTACTGAACTTTGCCTTTTTTCCTCTTTGTTCTGTACTTGTAACTTTGTCATGTCCTTCAAGAACAATACTTCATCACTTTGGTATGGGTAGCAGTCTGAAATACAAAGTTATCTCTTGGCTTGGAGGTTCTCCTTAGCTCAGCTTTCTGCTAGAAGCATCTCTCATGAACTCACACTCCCTCTTTCCTTCTTCAGATTTTCTTTTCTGGCTCCAGACTTCACCCTTGCTTGTAGCAGATTAACAGCCCTCTTGGTGTAACAGAGGTAAGAAGGGCTGCTTTTGGCTGGTGGTTCCCTATCAGGACACTCACTGTCTAACATCATGGCAGAGGAGGGGAAGGAGAAATGGCAAATGCATGGTTGCAGGAATTATTCCAAAGCCAATGGAAATAAAGAAAGTATGCAGGGAAACAGCCCATATATGGTAGATTACAATGTCAAATCACCTTAACAAAAGGAAATTATTTTCAATGTGTCGGTATCTTGGCATTCAGAATACACCTAGAAATCTCTCAAGCTAAATTTGTGTTTTAATTGCTCTGAGGACAAAGACACAAAATAGATATTCCATTAAGAAGTTACTTTTATAATCATATAAAAATGCGGAATTTCAACAGCAGTGGGTGTTTCAGGCTGTTTACCAGAAAAAATTGTTATTGCACCCATTGCCATGTGTATTACACCACTTTAAATGTAGTGAGCTATTTGATGTGAATTCTGAAGCAGTAGTACCCACATATGGCTACAGAGAACTTGGCCTTCAATGTTTTGGAGACATAACACAGAACCAAACCCCAAAAGGTTGTGATTTATTGCCCTGAATAACTAGTTTTACAAGAAGAGCTGTAGCCCACTTCCCCAATGAAAGAAAATAGGCTGTCTCAAAGCTACATATTTGGATTAGAAAAATATTCACACACATGGCCCTGTTATTGTCCAGTGCTTTTAAGAAGGTAAATCTATGCTGTTAAAGCCACTAACATAACCTCATTTGGAATGATGGTAAAAAAATAGATGCATTCAAGAAAACATTTGGTTTATATACAGATACTGTCAAGTGACGTACATGTGGCCATACAGAAGTTTCCTCTGCAAACTGACATAATGAAATTTTTATATTTATGTTTAAATTCTGTAGAGTTTTGATCTTTTGAATGAAGTTTCTGATTCCTTTCCTTCACCAACTGATACAATAAGTAAGCATTTATGCAGGCTCAAGTGAAATAAACAAGTCAGAATTAGACTTAAAGAAACCACCAAGAAAACAAACCCTACAAGCAAAAAAAAGTCCACCGAGTAGTAAAGAAATGTCATAGACATCAGGGAAATTATTTTCTTACCTTGTTGTGACATCATGAAGAAAAAAATCAGAATGCAAGTTTTGATTAAAAAATCTGTCAGTCAACATGTAATTTAATGACATATACTGCTAAGAGGTATGTTTTAACATTAAAGACCAAAACTCCAATGATTAATATTACGGTGATGACAGAATGGGAGTGCCTTATTTTAATCCCCTGTTTATCTCAACAGGGTAATTTATAGATCACTCGACATGTTTTAATAGCAGGCATAAAAAGGTACCCTCTAATATCCACTTGCTTGCAAGATCTGACATTTGGAGTTACATGTTCAGAAAATATCAGCAACTGCATTTGTTAGACATATATACAAATAACTAGTCGTCCTACACACAGTTTATAAAAAGTGATCTATTAATAACAAAAGAGCTTTGGAGACATATGGTCTCTTAATATTCAGGTGGACTATCAAGTGTTTAAGTTAAAATAAGGGCAGGAGCACAAAGAGTGGTCAGTGCATTGATTTGGCTGCCAAATATAGTTTTTACCATCATAAATCTCTGGCTGACAACTGCACAAAGGCTGCTTTACCTAAACCCTGCCAAGGAAGGGTGTTTGCTGCCGGATTGCCTGATAGTCACTATGACAACTGATGCCACAATTAGACAAGTACAATCCTACTTTCAAACAGGCATACAAGTCATTAATTCAGCAGGACTTTTGTTGACAATGTGTTATGAGGGAAATATTTAATACAATTCCAAGGCTGATATATTCTCCTGTTATCTATAGCAAAATAAATTGCAAAAAACTGATGAAAACAACCATTTAATTAGTCTAAAGTGAGCTGAGAAAGCTACTCTGTACATTTTGGTTTAATGAACTCACAGGTGCACAAAGCTCCTTTAGAGTTGGAGTAGACAGTTTGAAGAACATGCTAAGCAAGATACTACATTTGGGGGGGGGGGGGGGAGGGAGTTGTCAGAAAAAGAGAAAGAAAAGAAAAGGTTCTGAAAAGCAAACAAACAAATTGTTTCCCAAAATTGAGTCTCTTG